>JAZHPH010000618.1:0-33103 GCA_037356405.1 Nasonia oneida | reverse complement strand
ATGATATTCCTGAAAATGTTGCCATAGAAGAAGACTCGTGCCATTATATAGATGAAGGCTTGTTCAATAATGAAATAGATAAAGATGCAAGCGTGGAAGAAAGAATTGCCAATATTGAAAAAGGAAGTGTCGTAGTACACAATGCTAACGATGCATCGGGACCTAATAATGCTGCTGAAATGAGAAAGGTAGATCAACAACACCTTGCAAGTATACCTGTTTCTCCAAGCAGTATTGAGGAAAGTGATGGCATTGTAAGAGCTCGCTTTCATCAAGGTAGTGCCGCATTCTCAGAAGGCACAAGAGGGAAACAATGCACGGCTATGGCTGCTGCAAGCATAGCTTTTACAGCGATTAAATATCCAAAACAATGGACTTCAGCAACTATTAGCGAAATTTTATTATGTGGAGATAAATTATTTCTTCTAAGTCTTCAGAAGCGCAGAGTCTCAGTAGGCGAAGAAAATGAAGAGTATATAACAGCTGAAGAATTACATACAAGATTGTCTATTCACTCAAAGGAATACCAACTTAATATTGACGAGAGCATACATGGAGACATAAACGATGATTTTAGTGAAAATGGTTTTCCAAATTTGAATAACCTTTTTCATTCGTGCGTCGAATCGCATAAAAGTGGTATTTTAACGTGCAATGGAATTTCTGTGGCTATCATTACAGGTGATGGATACACGGGCGTCTTTGATTCACACTCCCGGGGGCCTAACGGAAAAGCAACGCATGACGGTGTGGCTTGTTTTGTTTACAGTAATGATATTGACTACCTTGCTAATATCGTTCGTTCAAATATTCCCCCTCGAAGAATAGGAAATAATTTTGATGGACAATATGAATTCTCTGTTATTACTGTAAAATTAGTAAATGACAACGGTGAAAAATCATTAATGTCAAGCAAGAAACCATCATGCAATAACAGTGACAAATCAAAAAAAGTTTCTACAGAAAGAAAAACTGATAGTTCACGAAATGTATTCGATGACACAGACGATGAAGAAGAAGAAATAGCATATTCTGTAATAAGAGGATTTTGCAACTGCACTAGTCTTATTTTCCCATACGACATAAGAGGAAAGCAATGCACAGCTATGGCAGCAGTATGCATAGCTTATACAAATGTAAAGCCTATTCCAGAGTGGGATGGATTTGATATTGATGCATTTCTGATTAATGGAAATATGCTATACGAAGAAACTATAGATGCTCGTAAAATCGTTCCAAAAGGTGAAGAAAATAAAGATTTTATGACAGCAGAAGAATTAAACACAGAATTTACAGTTAGAATGGGTACAGCCTTAATAACTATTCACGATATTATATACGGACACTTGTCAAATGATTTCAGTGAACTGGGGATGCCTAACTTAAAAAACCTATTCTATTGGGTTTTTAATTCTAACATAAGTGGTATTTTAACGTGTAATCGTTTTTCTATTGCTTTAGTTTCTGCAAACGGAATTACGGGTGTGTTTGATTCACGCCCTTTAGGAAGAGATGGAAAAGTGACTAAAGGTGCAGAAACCGCTGCTTGTTTTGTTCATAGCACAAATGTTGATGTTTTGTTTGAAATTGTTAGGTACAATATGCAAAAATCGAGAGAAGGCAAGCATTTTGATGGACAGTATCAGTTTACAATTATTTCTGCAGAGTACTATACTACTGAATTAAAAACAACAACAAGCAATGCAATAACAAAAACTCTGAAAGACATAGACCGGGAAATGCAGGCTGATTACGCCAATCCACGTTTTGAAATAGAAAGTAATGAGCTCTCATTAAATAAAGAATCCGTAGAAAATACGCAGCAATCTTGTAATTCTGAAAATGCGCGTGAATCAGGTGGATATGAATTGGCAAGTGTAAGGGAAGCAGATAATAACGCAATTGACGCAGTACAAGAATCAGGGTATTATGACAACCGCACCTATCATCAATTTGTTGACTCATGCTTGCAATTATCCCTTGAAAAAAGTAAAAATTTGACGGATAATGCTAAAAATATCGTTCCAGACGATCAAGACCACGACATGAATGAAACAGAGAACGTCGAAGACGAGCATGAATTATGTTATTCAGGGGAAGGTTTAAATGAAGGCGTGTTAAATATGAGCGTCACGGATGCTAATGATATAATTAATTTCGCGTGGATATGGCAGAAACTTCATGATGCATACGATAACCACGATACTCTTTATGCCTGCAATTTTAGGAATTTAAAACTGATTGGCAGTTTCAGAAAAGGATTGACAAGATATTTTACTTTTAAGTGCGATATGTGTGCTTACACAGTAAAAATATGTGGAGTGTGCGATAATCCGGATGAGATAGAACCTGCGGTTGGTGCAGCACTGGGATGTCAGCATGTTGGTACAGGACTTTCTCAATTCAATGAATTGATTGGTATGTTAGGTATTCAAAGTTTGAATTACTACAGCTGGCAAAAAGCACGCTCCAAAGCTGCGATTTATGTCAAAGAAGCATCTAAGAATGAAATGGCTAAAGCTGCAGCTGAAGAGAGGAGTCTCGCAATTGAACGTGGTGACGTTGTTCATGGTATACCGTGCACAATGGTTGAAGGTGATGGATCATACCTAAAACGCACGTACATGTATGGTAAATATGATTCATCAGCGTGTTGTGTCGTAATAATTAGATATACTAAAAAAGTATTGCAGATTATTGTAAAACAAAAAACATGCGCGATTTGTGATTATGCTTCAAGCAAAAATATAACTCCTAAAGAACACACTTGCTATCGGAATCATGGGAAGAATCAAAGCTCGACTAGCATGGAAAGCGCTGCAATGGCAGAGGCATTCGCAAGTAGTGTTAAAGAGCATAATTTAATCTATAATGTATTGATTTCTGATGGGGATAGCAGTAACTATAAATCAATTTTAGACAGTAATCCTTACGGAGAGTATGGTGTTGAAGTTAGAAATATACTTTGTACAAACCATATTTTAAGAAATGTTTCAACAAGTATCAAAGTTCTTTCGAAAACTAAAGGTCGACTAGGACAATTAAGAAAGAAATTTGAAGATAGTGCACCTCGTTTCATTGAAGCAATTTGACAATACGTTCAGACTATAACTGAAGAAGATATTTCTTGGGAGTTCAAATGTAAAGCTCTACGAGATAATATCAATAAATTACCCTATCACATTTTCGGCGATCACAGTCAATGTGAACATAACAAGTATGGGTGTAGTGGTCAGGCAATTGGTAACGAAGAAAATGTTGTTACAGCTTTACAGGAAGCTAATCTCATGGATGACGTTGAGCAGTGCGTTTTTCGAGCTGCTAATAATGCATCAAGCTTACTTCACAACGTTACAACGAACAGATCAGAAAGTTTTAATGCGCTTATAGCAAAAGCGATTGGTGCAAAACGTATCCATCTGTGTAAAAAAGATTCATATGCAACCCGTTGCCATGTTGCCACAATATCACAAAACACTGGATCAACAATTGCTCCAATTTGCGAAGCAGCAGAGAAGCAAGTCCCAAGTTGCGCAGAATTTCTTCAGCAAAAACGGCAAAGATTGAATGCATTACGACAATTAAGAATGGCTAATAGAGATCCGGTTGAAGAGAAGATCAAGAAAGCTTGTCGTAAAGCTGATAAAGATTATGGTCTGAATGCTCATCAGCCTGATATAAATAAAGAAGAATTTTCAGTTCGTGTCAAGCAACATTATGCTATTCTTAACGCATGGCGTCTCGAGAGAGATGCTATTGAAAGCCGAACGAGAAATCAAAGCGAATGCAACGAATGGAGGTCTATGCGAAAATGGTTGGTAACTGCATCTAGAATGGGAAAAATATGTAAAAAACGTCCTGAAATCTCATGTGCATCGTTCGTTTCAGATATATTGTATCCTCAAACGTTAAAATATCCGGCATTGGACTATGGTGTAGCTATGGAGTTTGTTGCTAAAAAAGTTTTAACAGATCTCGGGTACGATGTGCAGCCATGTGGACTATGTGTGGACCCAGAAGTCCTCGGAATAGCAGCATCCCCTGATGGTTTAATAGGTGTAGATGGAATACTTGAAATAAAATGTCCATTTACGGCAATGCATATTGATCCAGAAATTGCTATCAAAGACAAGAAGTTACATATCGGCAAAGCTTTTCGTATAGAAAATAACGAAGTAATTCTTAAAGAAAGTCATGAATATTATTACCAAATACAAGGTCAACTACGTGTAACCAATAGAAAATATTGCTTATTCGTTATATTTACTTTTGTTGGTATAAAAATGATGGTGATTGAAAGAAATGATGAATTTATTGAAGAAATGATAGTACAAATTGCCCAGTTCTATCGGGATTGTTTATTACCTGAAATAGTAGATAGTAGAAGAAAAAGACGTATGCCTTTGCGAGAACCAGAGTATATACTGCAAGCTCAAGAAGAAGCCAAGCAACAACAGCAGCTACGACAACGCTAAGAAAAACAAAGAAAACGAAAGTAAAGAAACAAAAGCGACGAAAATGAGTACCACACAAAAAAAGAAAAAGGCTTTAAATGCAAACGCTAATAAAAAAGGATTAAAGAGGAAAGCACTGGGGAATGATGAAGAAATTTCACAAGCTAAAAAGTTAGTTCAAGAAGTCGAAACTATTGAAAATAGTGGTAATGCCGCTTGTGATATTGGCATTAATGATGGAGCTTGTAATAGCAATGAAATAAAAAAAGCTACGACGAATGTAAATAAAAATGAAAATAGTAAAAACGTTTCGTTTAAACGAAAAATCCCACAGAAAAAATTGTCAGCTGTTGAAAATTATATTCGAGAAGTGGAAAAAACTTTAGAAGAATTAGGATTAAATGATGAAAAAAATAGCGAAAATAACTCAGATGTAGACTTTGATGTGCCCTTGACTGCAGACATGATCCATAAACAATGCCAGGCGATTTTCGAAAGAAATGGTATTCATGATAATTATTTATCAGACACGGATGACAATGGAACTTAGATTAGAAACTAAGTAGTCTGAAAATTACAGAAACAGAAAAAATCATCACAGTTCAGAGTCAACAGGTAAGTAAGTTTTTACTCCCGATAATTCCTACAGGAATTGCCTAAAACATTTATTGCGTTGATTAATCGCGCAAGAAAATTATAGTCACTTAATTATTGCGTTGAATAATCGCGCAAGAAAATGATTGCAATCAAATTTAAATATTTATTATTGCGTTGAGTAATCGCGCAAGAAAATTGCAATAAAATATAAATATTTATTGCGTTGAGTGATCGTGTAAGTGAATTGAATCGTAATTTCAAAATCGTGCACAAAAATGCTATAATAAATGGACTATATTTATTGCGTTAAAAATTGTTCAAAGTAAGTAGTAAGTTAGTACTGCGTTGAATCATCGCGCAAAGAAGGGTTACAAAGGATTATGATGCGTCTCTATCTGCAATATTACAGTCACTGTTGATATATTTTTGTAACAATATAATAGCAATAACTATATTTGCAGAACCCAGATATAAACATAATTCATTGTATTTATATACATTTTTAATTGTTTTTCAATATATGCATATAATTTTAGAATTAAATAAAATGAATTATTTTTATCACTGGAAACAGCCTCTCTAATCCATATACACGTCAACCTCTCCGTCAAGTGGTGTAACCTGTTATCACAAACGAGGCTCTGATGTCACATTTTATATGCAATGTAAATCATTTATTTGAAGTTTCTATGTTATTACTCTTACAATAAGTTCTTTATATTTTTTAAAACAATAAAGTATATAAACGTAATTACGGATATTTTTAGATTTCTCAGAAATTATTTTTCATAACATTCTTTGAATCTATACCTTTTTTATACTCAAATAAATAATTAAGAATAATATATTTCAATTTAGGTAAAAATTATGTAATCCCTGGCGGAAAAAGTCACTGTTTTTTTCTGTTTTTTTCTGTTTTTTTTCTATTATTATCTGTTGCTTATTGTTTATTTTTGTATAAAGTTGTCATTATCTATCCGGATTTGGAAAATTGGAACAAAAATAAACAGGGAAAAAGAGAAAAAATCAAATAAAAACCAATTACAACAGAGAAAAACAGAAAAAAACATAAAAAAACAGTAATAATCAATAAAAAGACAAAAACAACATATAGGTTAAACAAACTGAGATTTTCGGACTGACCGCCAGGTGGCGACCGGCTTTTCTCACCCGCAAGCGCTAAGAATTTACGATGGTTGGTATATAAGACAGTTCAAGTTACTACTAATTATATTTGTAATTGAACGGTCTTATATACTAAACATTGTATGCAAGAATCAGTTGAATATAAATACATGTGAGATGAGGCAGTGCAGTCTGTATATTTTTAAAAATTCCATAAATTATTATTTTTCACTTATATTGAACTATTTTTATGTGATTTAATTAGTTTTTAATCGCATTTACCAATTTTTTCTCATTATTTCATGCTTTTTACTGTTTTTTTCTGTTTTTTTCTGTTTTTTCTGCTTTTTTTCTGCATTTTAATACATTTTATTGTTTCAAATTTCCAATTTCGGTGAAAAAAAAACAGTTTTATACAAATTTTTTTATAACTTTTTACAAATTTGTACATTTTTTAACAAATTTCAACATAAATATTCAAATTACAACCATAAAAGTACAGAATAAAACAATAAAAAGCAGAAAAAAACAAAAAAAAATAGAAAAAAACAGTGATTTTTTCCGCCAGGGATACTTCAGATAATTCCAAAAGACTACGTTGATACTGCCCAGCCTGGGGACCAAGTACCTGGAAGGCCCTTTTCGTCGCTATATTCGTGTTCAGCGACCTTGAAAACCCCCCGAGTAACGAGTTTCGGCGAATCATATTATTAATTTCCCGCGAAACTCTAGGAGACGACGTTAATACTGCCGACCCTTGGCACCAGGTACGTGGGAGGCCCTTCCCGTCGCTATATTCGTGTTCAGCGACCTTGAAAACCCCCCGAGTAACGAGTTTTGACTAATTATATGAATAATTTCTGTAAAACTCTAGGAGACGACGTTGATACTGTCCACCCTGGACACCACGTACCTCGGAGACCGTTGCCGTCGCAATATTCGTGTTAAGCGACCCCAAAAACCCCTGAGTAGCAGAGTTGGATTCATTTCCCTCAAATTTTACCAAGTTGTTAATTTATTATTCATTGTCTCTTTGCAATGCACATTTTTATACACTTCCTTGCAATATGTGCTCTAACACACACGGTAGCGCGAAATATACAGTCTATTGCGAGCTTGTTTCGATAATGCATAAGTAATCGGCTGCTTCGCTCGACTTACCGAACTCTAAACCCAAGGCCCCCCATCAACGTGCCTAACTTACTACAGCCCTGACATATCGATAAAACAGGGCGGCGTTGCATTTACCGTAGTACGCTTTTAGTCCGCAAGACGTTTGGCGCTACTATCAATTCATACTTCCGGAATAAGTGTGGAGCACTCTTAATTTTCAAAAGCATTTAGAGGTTGGCCACTTGGTTCTAGTACTTTACAGAGGCGTTCGGTGCGCGCAGAGCGTCAAGCGCGAGCCAAGAGCGCCAATGTAGACACAGCCAATACGGCCCCTGGTTTCCCCTCCTGTACTTGCACTCTAACTAGTCTAACCTCCATAGGCTAAACGAAAAAATTGTTGATTGTCAATAAGTACACGGTTTGAACTCCTTAACCAATTTGAAAAGTAAAAGAAAATAGTTCACTTCTCATTTCCAGATCACAAAGATTTAACTGTTAAAGTTCTTAAGAATGGAGCCATATGATATGATTGTTAATCAACCTGTAGTAATAGATAATGTGAGTTTACAAAATTTACAGTATTAAACATTACATTATTTAATTTTTAATATTTAATATATATGAGATAACAAAATTTTGTGGTATAAGAATACGCTATGTCTATTCGCACGAAAATTCACGTATTTTAACGACTTTTCACGTAACTATGTGGCTTTTGGAATAGCTTCTCCAAGCAAAAAGCTCACTCACGTAAAACTTCAGATACGTAAATTTTCCGGAGCACGTAAAAGCTCTGATACGTAAAAACGTAATTACAAGTAAAAAAACGTAAGTACAAGTGAAAACGTTATTTTAAGTAATATATGCCAAAATCAAAGGTGACAACTAGCGCATGAATTTTTATTTTTTAAATCAACATGAAGGTTGAAAATAGGTAGATACTTTGTAGCTAAGATCTATAGCTAAGATCTACTAAGATTTATCATTTTGACTTGTGTGGACAAAGAGTGATTATTGCTTTAGCACAATAAATAAATACACTGTGTTTTAAACATCACTAAATTGTATAATATCTACAGTGAAACATAAAAAAAAGTATAAGTGTCATATACTTTGTAGGGAAGCTGCATGTTTCAATTAGATTCAATAGTGCTTTTTGTTGCCTTGTATAAAAAGAAAGTCTGAAGTGAATGCTGATTTAGAATTTTGGTCTTCGAAGTTGTATTACACCTAATCGAACTAATATCACATTTGCTTAAATGAAGATATATAAACATAAGTCACGGTGTATGTGTAAAAGTGTCCACACAACTATCATTGTGCTAAAGCAATAATTACTCTCTGTCTACACAAGTAAAAATAATAAATCTTAGTAGATCATCTTAGTTATGGATACAAAGTATCTACCAACTTTCAATCTTCATGTTGATTTAAAAAATAATAATTCATGCGGTAGTTATCACCTTTGATTTTGGCTCATTTTACTTAAAATTACATTTTTTACTTATACTTACGTTTTTACTTGTACTTACATTTTTACTTGTAATTACGTTTTTAGTTGAACCAAAAAGCTTTAACCTAAAATTACTTTTTTTATGTAGTTGAAGATTTTACGTATATACGTTTTTACGTATCAAAGCTTTTAAGTATTCTGAAAAATGTATGTGTCTGAAGCTTGCCCGGAAAATTTATATGCGTGAGCTTTTTGCTTAGAAAAGCGATTCCAAAAGCCACGTAATTACGTCTCTAATTGACTTTAAAATGAGTGACGTTTTACTTATAAAGAAAGAAATATTCAGAATACAAATTTTTAGATTACCAAGTTTTATAGATTTATTATCTTTGGCAATTAAAAAAGGACTGAATTTTAGTTAATTCTTGATAACTGATTATGCAAAAACAAAAAGCTATTCATTTTTATAATTTTTTGGTTTAAGATAAGATACTTGTGTAACTCGGAGTTGGTGGATTGGATGTGCATGAACACCAGATGCTCATATTTCATGGTCATCTAATAGTGCTATACAAAGTCTTAAATTAGCATCATATTTGTTTGAATTATTCAAGATGTGTCAATTTGATCATCCATCATGTATCGGTGTTGCTCTGTTAAAAAAAGGCAATATTGATTGATCAAATTATCAACAAATTCTATGCTAATTCTGAATCCTACTTTTTCTGAGTCTTGATTAAAATTTATTAGAATCAACAGAAATCCATAGAGTTTAATACGGAAAACCAAAATTAAAGTTGATGGTTAATACTGAACATTAGAATTTTATCGATTCCTATCAATTCTATCGATTTTAATAAAGTTCTTATACAAAAATGGGATTCAGATATAGCTTAGAATTCAATTAATAATTGTATCGATCTCTATTGACTATTTTTAACAGGGTACTCACTAATAAAAATATTGATAAGAAAATTGTTTAATTTTGATGCCACTAATGCATCCAAAACTTGGGAATGCAACTTATTGAAATCGGTCTGTAATTTGAAATGCCATTTATATCACCCTCTTTAAAGATACAGTTAACAAAGGATTTTTCCATATGTTTGGGGGATATACCCAGTTGCAAGAGAAGTATTAGATAAATTTAATAATGGTTTACTTGAGGTGGTATTCCTACTGAAAAAGGCAGATGACTATTAGCTGATTATTAGATGATAATCAGCTGATAATTTACTGATAATCATGCCAAAACATCACCTGATTATCAGGTGATATCAGCTTAATATTTTATTAATGCTGATAGTTATAAATATGTGTTTATATGAGATAAAATGTTAATGATAATCAGCTGATTATCAGGTGACAATCATCAAACAATTTGTAATATTGAATATTTTCATTCTAAGTTGTTTTAAATTATCAAAATACATAAACAATCTGGATGATAACACTAAAAGTCTGGCTGTGAGCTCCAAAATATCATCCAGATGGTAACAACTAATTAGGTCTACATTATGTGAATTTTATGAATTATAATAATTCTAAATAACTTAGAGTACAAATATTCAATGTCACAAATTGTTTGATGATTGTCACCCGATAATCAGCTGATTATGATTAACATTTTATCTCGTGTAAACACATATTTATAACTATCAGCTTTTATAAAAATATTAAGCTGCCCTAGTGAAAATAAAAAATGTAATAAAGTGTAATAAAATATAAGAAAATGTAACAAATTGTACCATTTTGTTGGATTTCGGACCTTTTTTACGTTTGATTACAGTCTGCTACATTTTATTACATTTTGCTACGTTTTATTACAATTTATTACAAATCCATTGATCCAGGATTTCATGGGGGTCTCTTCTTTGAAATGACAAATGTAACAATACATAAAAAAGTATAACAAAATGTAAAAAATTGTCCGTAAGCGTAATATTATATAAGAAAATGGCGACTTTTTTATTTTCTTACTTCTGCTCACATTCTTTTAATATTTCTTACAATTTCTTATGCATTGTTACATTATATTATAAAATTAATAATTAAAAAAATATATTGACCATATTAGGCGGTAAAATAACATATGTAATAAAATGTAATAAAATGTAATAAAATGTAAAAAAATAGTTAACAAATCTGAAAATGTAAGAAAGTGTACAAAAACGTATGAGAAAAAAGGTCCGAAATCCAATAAAAAGGTACAGTTTCTTACATTTTCTTACATTTTTTTATGTTTTATTACAATTTATTACAATTTATCACATTTTTTTTGCCACTAAGGTGATATCACCTGATAATCAGCTGACGTTTTGCAATGATTATCAGTAGATTATCAGCTGATTATCATCTAATAATCAGCTGATAGTCATCTGCCTTTTTTCAGTAGGGATTACACCATTTGAAAAAATATGCTGAAAGGCCATTGGGTCCAAGGGTTTGTGATATCTTTTAGTTTCTCAATTGCCGATAACAGTTCATCCCTTGACTTTAATTAACTAGGAATGAAGGCACGCTTTGCGCACTCTTGATTCTATCTCTGTCTAATAACAATGGTAGAAAATCTACCATACGTGTTGGGCAGCACACTAACGTCTGCTAATATTTGATAAGCATGTAAATGTTACTAAATCCCTCAAAACTATTTTTTAACAAATATATTAATAATGTTCAATGTCGTCATCATTGGTTTGAATAGTGAATTTGAAATTTGTCTATCATTAATATGCCATTTATTTGCATTATAAAAAAGCTATACAACTGACATTTTACACAGATACTACTATGCTACCCAGAAAACATGTAATCTACATGATTATGATTTAACTGTTTTCATTCATAATTTCACATTGGGGCCAATAGCTCATATTTTGCATATAGATTTCTTTTGTGACTGTGTAAAGATATTTAAAATTGAATCAACGTTAACTGAAATACTTTTGTGTTCGACTACAACACCCATGATAATTATTTAGTCGTATAGCATGAGTTTGCATTCACATCAGTGTCGGAGTCGAAATCAGAAATTTTTCAGTTAAGGTCGATTCAACTTTAAATATCTTTTCACAATCACAAAATAAATCTATATACAAAATATGAGCTCTCTAGACCTGTTAGTTTTTGAATGGGAATAAATGCAAAAATGAAAAAACAGGTATCGGTCTCAAAATCTCTCACAACTATTAAAAGAAAAATTCTAATTACCTAATACCTTGACAAAAAAGCCAAAACATTTATCACTTTCTCCATGTAAAAATATGCTAGAAACCAGAAATACAATGTGCTAGAGATAGTAGTTTCTGTGTAACTGGCTATAAGTAAAAATTGACCTGCTCCCCTGGTGGAAAAAATTCGTTGTGCCAAATCGTGCTGAATCGTGCCAAACTGTGCCACACTGTGCCTCGCTGTGCTAGATTGTGTCAAATTGTGCTACACTATGCTACAGTAGTGCCATTTCGGACATTTCGCATAGTTTGGCATAGTCTGGCATAGTTGGGCACAGAATGACACAGTTCGGCACAGTATGGCACGATTTGGCATAACTTGACACATTATTAATTTAAAAAAAAAAATACTTTTCTGAAATTTTTACAGAAAAGTTAGCATAGTTTGGCACAACATGATACAGTCTGTCACAAAATGGCACAATTTAAAACAATGTGGCGTAACATGACACAATGTGGCATAACATGAAACAATGTGGCGTAACATGACACAATGTGGCATAACATGACACAATGTGGCATAACATGACACAATGTGGCATAAAGGCTTTTAATTATTTTTATAATTTTTAATAATCCTATCTCAACTTTTAACTGTTTAAACATGCTTAATTATTCCTAAAAATGATCAATTTTATTATTATAAATGAGTTGTGCTATAATGTGCCACTCTATGTTAAACTATACCGTCTTGTGCTAAAATGTGCCAATTCGTGCCAGGATGTACCAATTCGTGCCAGGATATGTCAATTTTTTGTAAGAAAGGTAGAAAGATATTTTCTGAATAATTCTTTTATGCCTAATCATGCTAAGCTGTGTAAAACTATGCCGCTCTATGCCAATTTGTGTTGTACTGTGCTAATCTGTGCCAGACTATGTCGATTCGTGCAAAGCTATGCCATCCGAAGAAAACGTACAGACAAACTATTGTTTCTCCACAATGTGCCACACTATGCCAAAGTGTGCCGAACTATGCCAAACTGTGCCAAACCGTGCGAAACGTCCGAAATGGCATAGGTTTAGCATTAGCTGGCATACTTTGGCACAGTTTGACACAATTTGACACAGTTTGGCACAATTTGGCACAATTTTCATTTCCACTAGGGTCAATTAAAAAATTCGCATGAGCCTGGATGTGAAAATATGAACGAAAACAGTTAAATCAGAATCATCTAGGTTGCATATGTCTAAGTAACATAGGAAGTGGCAGTGTCATATTTTAGTTGTCTAGTAGCCTTTTTACAATTCAAAGAGCATTGTATAATGATATACTTAAACTTACTGACTCGGATACTGAACTTTTCTTTAAATTCACCTCTCAAACCTCACCGAGGGCGACTTTGGGCACAGAGACACAGTATATCTTCAAACTCTTTTTTCTGTTACTTGAACATCCCTACTGAAAAAAATCAGATGACAATCAACTGATAATCAATTGATAATCAGCTGATAATCAGCTGATAATCATGCCAAAATGTCAGCTGATAATCAGCTGATAATCATGCCAAAATGTCAGCTGATTATCAGGTGATTTCAGCTCAGTATTTTTAATAAAGCTGATAGTTATAAATATGCGTTATGTGAGATAAAATGTTAATGATAATCAGGTGATAATCATTCAAAATTTGTAACCTTTAATATATTTATTATAAGTTGTTTAAAATAAGTAAAATTTATAAATTTCATATAATGAGGGCCAGTACTGGTGTTACCATCAGGATGATAACACGAAAAGTCTGGCTGTGAGCTCCAAAATAATAAATATATTAAAGGTTATAAATTTTGAATGATTATCACCTGATTATCATTAACATTTTATCTCACATAAACGCATATTTATAACTATCAAGTTTATTAAAAATACTGAGCTGAAATCACCTGATAATCAGCTGACATTTTGGCATGATTATCAGCTGATTATCAGCTAATTATCAGTTGATTGTCATCTGATTTTTTTCAGTAGGGTTCTCACAGACATTTAAAAAAAAACTAAATAATATTCACACACTTTATTACTACTTCAAATAGTGTTAGGGTGCCACTTTTCAATACACATGTTGTAATACTACACACTCTTGGTAATGATTAATTTTTACTAAAATTTCTTGCTAGTTATACTATATATATTTTATTGGAGCGGTCCGTGGCTCAGTTGGTTAGAGCGCACTTAACGCACGTCTTAACTGGCGGAAACTCGGCCGCTCAAGGGGTCATGGGTTCGATTCCCGGTGAGGTCACTCGGAATTTTTTTCTGAGTGTTTTTCAGCGGGAAAAGTACCCAGGACACCGATTGTTTCGAGGCGGGGTTTTCGCCTGCAATTTTCCTTCAGAAAATTGTGGGTTTTCCCTTGACTCACAGGCTTCAGCCTGGGCGAATGCGAAACAGTTATAGGGTAGAGGCCTGTGATGGTTCGATCGGTAAAGCAGATTGGCTTGTCGCCCGATGTTCCCCCGGGTGCGTTCCCCGATCTATGCCGATTGACACGAGCACCACTGTGTACACTCATGTGCTTTGTTTCCCAACACATCACAAGCCTCCGTCGCTGATAAGCCTCGTAGCATAAATAGAGCGATGTTAAATAAGGATTAAAAAAAAAACATATATTTTATCTGTTATCAAGGTTTCCACATTTCATTTTAAACACCTCAAACATTTCTACCAGGGTTATGAGTTATGACTGTTTTGAGGGTTATAAATTTAAAGCGCGGTTCTGATCACGTTGCCTAGGTAACCAACCAGCAACCAATCAGAATCACGTATTAAATTCTTCACAACAAAGGCCATCATTTTTTTAAGAGAGGATTTAACCTTTTTTTTAAAGGAACAAATGACGTGGAAGACGAGTTGGTCGATCCATAGAAATGAGAAAATTGATTGGCAACGCCACAGTTTGTATTAGCAAAAGCATTATTATAAACAGTGTTGACTGCGTCACTATCTTTTTTCGCACGTTTAACAAAAGACCAAAAATACCTTGGATTCACTTCAATATTAGATTCTACCAACTCAATATACTCTTTATACTTAACTCTAGATAATATACTTATCTGTAAGTTTTTTTGAAATTAATATAATTTCTAGAATAGACCAACCCAATTCACATCTGCTAGCTTGGATTTTATAATTTTGTAATTAGCTTTTATACAAATTTCTATATTGATATTTGCTGCTAACCGGAACATAAAATTTGTACAAAAAAGAAACACATTGTGGTGTTGATCCGTAGGAAGAAGCTGGTCAAAATCCTTTGACACTTGCACTCTGTCCCTTGCTCTGAAAATGGGAGGTGAGATAGTCCTGGGGCAGTATATAGGTGGCCGTGAGCCTTTGATGTTCATGGATCCACCTAGGTTTTTTTAATGTATTTCGATTCCCTGAATGTGAATCTGCAAGGTGTTTTGTGCTAAAGGTAGCAGATACAAAGTTATTAACAATTTAATTGTTAATGTTTTTTAAACTATATTTTTTCACCAGGAAAAAATTGTTTCTGATTCTTTATACAAATGTTATATTCTTACAAGCACCTATATGCCGACACAGAACTAAGAGGACTGTGCCACCATTTGCGGGCGCGCAGCTCGCTTGCACAGGCGAATAGTGCTCGCACAGCTGGGAGCGTCCCGCACTCCCGAATCTTAAGGGCTGACGAAGGAGCAGCCGAATGCTATCGTCGCAACGTCAAAGTGGGTTTGCGGTCAAGTGGCAAAATCCCGATTAAACAATAAATACAACAGAACTGCAAACTGAAAGTCAAAAGTTCTAACAATATTAATGCATACTTATTTATTGAAACCAATAGATTATCATAGACGTAAGCAATATATATTATTATAGAAGTTTATAGAAGCAAGTCAACAGAAGCTAACCTTAACCTATAAATTATCATAATCGCTTGTTCTACTTCATCCATGATTTATTGTCGCAAATAACTATAAAATGTTTTTCTACATTAATACGTAAATACGCATTCATAACCACAATGCGTAATGAAAGAATCGTTCCGGATATCGACAGCAGTCAAATATGGCCGAGAACTGACTGCACTGAGATGGACAATACTGATATCAGCTAACATAACAGCTAATTTAAGTTTGATTTTAAGTACAATTTAAGCTTAAATAACAAAATAAAATTTAAGGCAAAAAGATTTCACTGTTTATTCAGTGCTGATTTCTTAATTATGAAAAGATTAAGTGTTAACAGTATATTGAACTTAATGTCAAAAGTGGATGATACAATTCCATTGCTTATTCCAGTAAATGTATAATTCTTTCAGAATGCTATTTTTGTCAATCATTATAATATTCTTGAAAGTAATGTTAGTGTACATCAATATAGTATTACAAGTTTCCAGTATTAAACTGCACCAGTATTAAAATATGCAATTTTCAATAATCCAAATATTTAAAAAATGAATTTATATGAAAGTACTATCTTGTAGAAACTTAATACTTAATATGCTAGCCCTTATAATGTTTTCCAACATGTGTGTGCAGTTTGATTACTTAACTGGAACAATAAGACATACCTTGTGTTAAATATACCCTTGGAATTACGCACGTTTTTTGGAACTACACAAATATCTTAAATAATATAACACGAGCTTGTATAATTTTAAATTTAAAATACTTAATGCAACAATCTACCATTTGAAAATTATTTTAATTCAAAAAGTAGAGGCTGTAATAATACTTTAGAAAATTGTTTATTAAATATTTTTATTATCAGTACATTTTATATGAATTTATCTTATTTGAAATACAATGAAATTTTTACATTATACAATTTTAATTACTTAGCGCATTTACTTCAAGGTCATTTTAATTCAAAATATCTTCTGTGATTACGTACGTTGTCTTTTTTTAATACCTTGCTGATTTTAATTATTAGGAGCTTCCATTGGTCCCGCATTTACATCTATTGTATTTGGTACAGTTATTGGATACTCAAAGGTATTTTCTCTTTTTAAACAAATATTATGCAAAACACAAACGTACACTCTAAAGTCTAAAGAACAAAAACAGGTACTAGAAAGAATAAATGCTTTGATTACTTCTTTGGGAAAGCCAAAATCATTGCTTTTATATTTCTAAAGATTAAATCTCACAGTTTAATCTTTTGAAAAGAATATAATTTTTCTCCGTCATTTCAAAAGAATAAATGTCGAGTTTTATTCTTTACCAAAAGATTGAATAGCGATTTCATTTTTATCAAAGAATAAAATGTATTCCTATAATTAAACGAATACTCGGCTGAAATTATCATATGAGAGCTCATATGAGTCCTCATATGATAATCATATGATACTTTCGACCAAATTCTGCTTTCTTTATTATTAATCAATTACAATTAGTTTATTTTATTAAGCATGCGAATACTAAATTACTAATAGTAATAATAAATAAAGCATACAAGGCCGCGTGTAAGTTATAATAACAATTTATCATTATAACTTACACGCCCTTTCTACTAAAGTGATCGACACAAGGCTGGATTTTTTTCATTGTAATATTCATGTAAAAATTAATTCTTTTCCTACTTATGTATCTGTACTTATGTGTTACGTAGTACGGATACATATAGGTTCTTTGTCTGCATAAGTCCCTTTTCGCTAAAGCAATCATCACAAAATTATGCTGACGTCATCATTCCTCTTTTGTTTCCAATTTTGTCAGCATAAGTCCTGATCTTCTTATATATATATATATTTATATATATATATATATATATATATATATATATATATATATATATATATATATATATATATATATATATATCTTTTTGTTTTTAGCAACCGTATAGAACGACTTCAGAGGCAATAAGTCCTCTGAAGGTCAACTATGCACAACTTTTTATGAAACTGAAAATTCTAGAGACAATGCATCTTTGAAGAAAGTTAAGACGAGTATTCCAAACAGCAATACGTCTGTTTGAGTGAAAATCTTAAAACACCTTTTTTAAACGAATGCAAACATAAATTTATTTTCAGGTATAATAGCCTTGGTTACAGTATGTTACCCAAGAACGAAATACTTAGATGTCGCTGCCTATCTTTACCTTCTTATAGTACATGATAATCTTGAAGGCAATAAGTCCTTAGAGAATCAATTTTATTATAAAATTTTTATCACACTCGAATATTTCAAGGACACTACGTCTTTGAGACAATTACAGGTAAGGAGAGTAATTTAATTAGTGATACATCTTTTTAAGTGTAAGACTTAAATTACAATTCAAACATAAAATTTCTTTTTAGCTATATTAGTCTTGGCTATAATACGTTAGCCAAGTACGAAATACTAGTATTATAGAAATTGAACTTCATATTAAGAAGAGTTTCAAATACCACGACATCCCAGACCATTCAAAAATAATATTTAAATAGAGCTCAGTCGGAGCGTTTCAGCATCTATTTTCGAATACGGTTTTACTATTTAGAAAATAATTTTCAATTATAACAAACTTTATGAAAGTATTTTGAAAGTAAACCTAATAGAGCAGTATACCTTATAGTAGAGATCTCATTTGAGATTTATCAATAGGGATGATTATGGATAATTGATGAAAACGTTAAAATATAAAAAATTCACATCCGCTTGGGGTGTGCAGTCACACGGCTCGCGAGAATATTTATAACTAGAAATTTGTATAACATATATTTAATTATTATAGTAAACATATAATGTAAATATTGATGCAAATCAAAGTATATATGATTTATTGTAATGTTTGTTTAAAGCATCTATTTAATTATAAGTTACGGTTTATTTAAGAAAATTGATATAGTTTAATATTAATTTATCTTTCCCTACTGATAAACTCATGTACAAATAAATATTTGCAGCATCCCTTTTATCTCGACTAAATCTGCAGATTACATCTTGAGAAATTCATGGAACCATACAGAATTCGTCATTTCAAATTTACAAACACATAGCTTTGAAAAAAGAGCATACCTGCACAAATAACTATTTAAAGAATACCTTTTATCAGAACTAAATCTGCATATTACACCTTGTGATATGCATGAATACATACAGCAATCGTCATGGCATATTCACTAACAGATAGCTTTAAAAAAGAGCATATCTGCAAAAATAATTATTTGCAGCATTCTTTTGATCTCGACCAAACTGCAGATTACATTTTGTGATGTACATGAAACCATACTGCATTCGTAATTTCATATTAACAAACATATGGATTTTATAAAAGCATACCTGCACAAATAACTATTTGCAGCATCCCTTTAATCTGGACGGAATCTGCAGATTACATCTTATGATATGCATGAAACCAATTCGCAGTTACGCAGAGAATCTTTGAAAGAGTCTAGGAGCGGGGCCGAGTAGGTCGATATGCTAAGGGAGTTGAGTAGCGACGCGGATTGGTTCGAAAATGAGTTTCGAAGGGCCTCGGTTCGGGGGGTGGGGTACACTAGAGACTGGGGAGGGTTGCATTCGGACCGACGCATGTCGACGTCGGTGTGAAGGCGAGAAAATCTTTTTACCAAGTAGTGAGGCCGACCGTTGGTAATTACTGAGTAGGCAAAGGAGCCCAGAAGATAGTCGCGACTGCGCCTCGCGGACAGCCAGCCCAGCTTGAGTCGGTACGGCGTGACGTGGGCGCGGCGCGGGATGCACAAACCGCACGCACGCGTCTTGCGCGCACTGCAGTTTTAGTGACCGTGTGACGTCCCCGTCGTGGTAGACAAAGCTGGCATAGTCGAAGCGGGGGAAAACTAAAGATTCGACGAGCTTGCGTTTAAGATCGGTGGTTAGGGCGTGCCAAAAGTACTCGAGGGAGTACAGTGCGCGAAAGACCTTCATGTGGACGTGCTGAGTGTGCAGCTTCCAGTCGAGATTCGGGATGAGCCAGACATCCAAGTCGCAAGCTTTGGTAACGAAATCAAGAGGGGAGTCGCCGATGTAGATCTTTGGGAGAGAGGTACCGTCAGATCGATTTTGCTGGTGTAGAACTGACACCCTAGGATCGTCACCTTACATTTCGATGCGTTGAGCGATAGGCCGTTCTCTTCGGCCCACCCTGCTACGGCGAGAGCATCTTCTTGAGCGGCTGCCAGACCATGTCGAAGTTTTCTTAATGGACAGTGGTGGTAGACCTGCGTGTCGTCGGCGAAAATCATGTAGTTTGAGAATTTGAGGACCCGTGGGAGGTCGTTTATGTAGACAGCGAAAAGGAGTGGCTCGAGAACGCTGCCCTGTGGGATTCCGGAGGCAGCACGGAGCCATTCCGAGATTGAGCCTCCGTCGTCGACGACCGCTTGGACCCTGTCGGCTAGGTAGCTGAAGAACCAGCGGAGTGATCGATCTGCGACGTTAAGCGCGCGCAACTTGTTGTGAGGGATGGAGTCGAAGGCTTTTGAGAAGTCGAAGAGAATCAAAATAGTCAACATTTTCCTGTCGAGGGCTGAACGAACGTCCTCGAGTACACTTAGAAGGGCGGTTTGGGTGCTGTGCCCACGTCTGAAGCTCGCTTGTCGAGGGTCAAGAAGGTTGTGGCATTCAATGTAGCCAGAAAGCTGCTTGTGGACCAGGCGCTCGAGTACTTTTGACGTTTCGGGCAGAAGAGCGATGGGTCGCGTGTCGGAGGGTGAAGTCACCTCTTTAGATTTCGATAGCGGCATGATTAGACCTTGTTTCTAGACAGAAGAAATTACCACGTTGCAGGTGCTTGCGTTACAGAGGCTCGTAAGCAGACGGAGAATTTCAGGTAGGGCTGCTTTGAGCATCGGATCAGAGATGCCGTCGCAGTCAGATGATTTCGAGGAAGCTTCCAGGATGGCTTTGCGGACCTCCGTCTCGGAGACCGGCCTGAGATCGAAGGCGCCATGAGGGTCTGGGCGCACACGTTGTGGAAGATATCTTCTGAGAGTGGTGTCCTCGCTTTCAGTTTGGGCGAGTTTTCCGGCGGTGTGCGCGTTCTTAGCTGTGTCCAGAGCGTTGCTGACTTGCGCCTGCAGCGCCTTGAAGCGTTCAGAATCGTCATTGAGACCGGTGCGGGCAGTGATTTTGTAGGCCGCGTCGCGCTCCTTCATCAGGGCGCAGATATGCGGCGAAACCCAGGGTTTTCGTTTTGTCGATATTCGGATGGTCCGGAGAGGCGCGACGGCGTCGTACGCGGAAATTATGGCCTTTGCTAGGGTGGACTGGGCACGGTCAATTTCTGCTGGAAAGGGTCCGAGAGTTATGACCGGCGTGGGAGCTAGTGCGATGGTGAGGAAGGTTTTTTTTTTCACCGTACTGGCAAAATGTAATAAATTAGCCAGTATGATTGCCCTTGCTTGAAGGTGATCTAGAAGACCTATATTTCAATAAACTTTTTAGAAAACCACGAAATTTTAATTAGGAGCGTCCCTAAATGCCAATGTTTATAAAACGCCTAATTAACATAAATCCCAGAAGCAACATTTTAGTCCGATCAAAATCTAATAAAGTCTACTGAAATATTATGCTTTACTTCTAAACCCTGCAAAAAGTCGCTTATCTGCGAGTATTAGGAGCAAAGTTACGTTTTTTTTTTTAACAAGACAGTGCTCGGTAAATAAATAAGATATCGTCATTTTCGAAATTAGGAATTGCAGTTCGAGGCTTGTACTTTATGCAAAATTTACAATGGGTTATGTACAATGATGTTTGAATGGTGAAAATTGTGTAGAGAAAAAGGTGATCGGACCGTTGCACAGTGAGATTTTTTGGTATATTTATACAAAATTCTAATAATATTTGTACAAAATTGTATACAAAATTCTTGTTACAAGCGAATTTTCATCCAATCGTATGAATTTTTTTCTTTTAAATACTTGTTATCACTTGTACTTTAAGCACAAAGTGCGGAAATTTTAATCATTCGAACCCCTTAATAACGGCAAGTCATTGAACGCCTAAATGATATTGTAATACATTGAAAACGTTGAAAAATCAATTACCATAAACGAGTTCAATATTTCTATTTATTTAATAAATCCAGTTTCGTCAAAATTGCATTTTCAGTATAATATAAAATATACACACAAAAAAGTTTTGCTTTTCAAATATTTCATACTGCTATTGAATTATTATTAATGTCCAAGAATATGCGCTGAGTGCAAATACGTGAAATGCGCGATTAGGAGTTCAATGACTTGTCGGTATGACGGGTCGGTGGCGGATTTTGAGGTTAGGAATTTATTCGGTACGGTGGAGTCATGTGCGCACGGCTACGCCGATCCGAATGTGTCGAGTAACAACTATCTCGACCGCTCTATGTGCGCACAGTAACAGCTGGGATAGTGTCACGGTGTTTTGAGGTTATCCCTCGGATTTGTGGTGTCGTGAGCGCACGGCTTTACAAATCTTCGTCGCTCGTCTCGTTCCTCTCTTTATCCTGTGTGCACACAGAGATAAAGCGAGTCGTGAGATGTCGGCGTAAGGCTGGCTTTGTTGGTCAGGAATTTACCTTTGTTTAACCAGGACGTGAGCGCACGACCGGGCGAATCGCCGGCGGAACTATTGTTACTCCCTTAACCCTGTGGGCTCACAGTGGCAGAGGGTGGCAGCAATGTGTCGGAATGTAGGTTAGGATTTTACGGTGGCACCGGGTGTCGCCCACGTGTGCTCACGTAGACGAGGCTCGACGATGTCGCTCGGATGTTCCGGGTTACCTCGTGTGCTCACGATGGCAATTCGGAGTTTCGGGTTTCGGTTCGTCTTGCGCTCGTGTGGACTTGCCTTGCGGATGTTGCACGCGCGCGCTCAATCCGCGTCGTACGGATTCGCCTTTTGTTCGTTGCGCGTGCGCGCGCTCGCTGCGCATGCCGTGTCTATTGCGGCCGCCTTCACACGTATTTACATGTGCGAGACTCGTGTCTCGTCACACCATCATTAAGGGGTTCGGACGGTTGAAATTTCCACACTTCCTGCTTAAAGTACGTCATAACGAGTATTTAAAAAAAATCGCCACAATTGGTTGCAATTTGTGGATTTTAGAGCTTTTTGTTCAAGAATATGCGCAGAGTGCAAATACGCGAAATGCGCAATTAGGCGTTCAATGATTTGCCGTTATTAAAGGGTTTGGTTGATCAAAATTTCCGCACTTTGTGCTTAAAGTACAAGTGATAACAAGTATTAAAAAAAAAAAAAATTGATACGAATGGATGAAAATTCGCTTGTAACAATTTTGTTCATAAATATACCAAAAAATCCCACTAGGCGTTGCGGGCGTCGCCGTGGTATACGAAGTGGGGGTATCGGCGCGCTCCCGCAGCTGAAAAGTATCCAAACTGAAAAGTATGCTTCAAATCGGGGCGCCCGGAAAAAAACGCCGTAACTTGGCTAAAAATGCACCTATCTTGCTCTTTATTTTTTTAATTCGGGGTAGCGCGAGTAGAAAATAAGTTTATTGCTATTGAATGTAGCAAATTTAATTATTAAAACGTCGAAAATTTCAATAATGTATTTGTCATTGCGTTTTATTAAACTAAAGTTAAAAATAATTATCAGTGCAGATTACAAGCATGTTGTACGTACATATATACTACATTACAATAAAAACGTATGTGTTCAGAATTAATAGTGGATAATCATATTTTGAAGAAAAAATTACGGTTTACAAGCAATAACGATTCATTGAAATATCTATTTTTATTAACAATGTTCAATATTACACATTTTTGCATGAAACTTAATGTAAGAGAACCTAATATAGTTGTGTGTGTGAGCCTAATATAGTGTTCCGTCGAGACCCGAGGAGAAGAGTTCCGCCGTGAAAACGGCGTCGAGCGAACTCCGCGAGGTCGACGTAGAGCCCGTGGTGCCATCTGCCGTGCTCGAGTTGAGTAAGCGACTTCGCGACTTGCTGCGCTCGCCGACAGCGCCGCCGGCCTCGTGTCGCGCGCGTTCGGACGATCGCCGAGTTCAGTTCTCGATAAGACGCCAAGCCGTTGACAGTTCACGCTGTCTAGCAAAGCAACGAATCGACCTTGCGAATTTGCTCGTACGAAAACGTCCGCCGCAGTGTTGTGGTGCTGGTGCTTCTGCTGACCCCTCTCTCTCTCTCTCTCTCTCTCTCTCTCTCTCTCTCTCTCTCTCTCTGGCCCTCTACATTCATCATTCACTGACTGCTAGCGTTATCTCGTCATCTGACGGCGAACGGTGGGGCAAGCCGGGTAAGCCAGAGTATCTTTTTTGTGAAATCACATCTAAGGGAGTATCGCCCATCTTCGTGGGAGTTGTGTATCGCCCTCCTCACTCACCCTTTATCCAGGGATCTAACTTCATCGAACAACTAACAATGCATATGCACAACTACTCCACGAAGGTCATCATGGGAGATTTGAATGCTGATTAGCTTTCTTCATCTGAAGACATCTCGAACGCCATAAATCATCTCGCCCCATTAAAGACCGTGACACCTGGACGTAAACGTCACCCGTGGTTTACCGCGGCTCTTCGTGACCTTTTAACTGAAAGGAACAGACTCTACAGACGTTTTCGCAGAAGTCGTTTACCGTGGGACCTATACTTTTATAGAATCGCGCGGGACGACGCTCATAAACGGATTGAGGAGGCCAGGTTGAATTACTACTATTCAGGCCTGTCCTCCTTGACCGACGTTGCAGAGATCTGGAGAGAGCTTGGGAATCTTGGTATTACTACTTCTAAAACTCCTTCACCTGCTCGGTTCTCTCCGGATGCTCTCAACGAACACTTTAGCTCCATCTCAAATGACCCTCAAGCTCCATCCGTTGAGGAGTATCTGCGAACCCTGGAGAGTCTGGACCTCCCTGAACACTTCATCTTCAGGGAAATCACAGAATCGGACGTGTCGGCTGCGGTAACACACTTTAACACCCAGGCCAGAGGAAGGGATGGCATGCCACAGGTTGTAGTTTCTAAAGCACTGCCAATACTCGCTCCCTTACTCTGTCAAATTTTCAACCTGTCTCTGAGCGAGGCACGCTTCCCCTCCGCCTGGAAATCATCGCTCGTAAGAGCACTAAATAAAGTCAACTCTCCAACAGCTGTAACTGACTACCGTCCGATCTCTCTACTCTGTTTCCTGCCCAAGGCGCTGGAGTGGCTGGTGCACAAGCAAATTTCTGAATATCTTGAAACAAGGCTTTACCTTGACAACTTCCAAACTGGCTTTCGCACTGGCCACGGCACGCAGTCTGGCTTGATTAAGCTGACTGATGATGTCAGGCTTGGAATGGACAGGAAGAAAGTCACTCTGCTACTTCTATTTGACTTCAGCAAGGCGTTTGATACAGTGTGTCACGTCAGGCTGCTCGGAAAGCTATCCTCCTTCGGCTTCTCCAAGCAGGTCATCCGCTGGCTTGCATCTTACCTTTCCGGAAGAGAACAGGCCGTCATTGGTGACAACAACGAACTCTCAACATTCCTATTACTAAACACCGGTGTCCCACAGGGGTCAGTTTTGGGCCCCTTGTTGTTCGCGTTGTACATCAATGACATTGGCTTCTGCCTTGACTCAGATGTATCCCATCTAATCTACGCGGATGACTTGCAAATCTACTGCCAATGCCCCCTTGAGAAGCTCGACTCCTGTTCTGTCAGGATGAGTGCTAACGCCGAGAGGATAATGGGCTGGACAGCACTAAATAGGCTTAGGCTGAATGTCAGTAAGACTAAGGCAATCGTCCTGGGTTCCCCCTACTATATCAATGCTCTTCCCTCTATTGCCAACACCTATATAAATATAGGGGGAGCCCAGGTCGACTACGAGTCATCTGTACGCAATCTGGGGTTGGTGCTCGATTCCAAACTATCATGGAAAGAGCACGTCACACAAATTTGCAAACGTGCTCACTCTTTAATGTATCGTCTCTACTTTTTTCGGAAGAGCACTAACTTCAGATTGCGCCAACACTTAGTGCAAGCACTCCTGTTTCCCATCATCCACTACTATTCACTGGCTTACTGTGACCTGACGCAAGAACTCGACCTGAAGCTTCAGAGGCTTGTCAACACGGGGATCCGTTATATCTACGGTATTATTGGTCAGTATTTCTTTTTACTTCCACCGGGGTATATTTACAATAAAATGTAAGTTTTTAAAAATTGAATTCATAATAGAAATAGTTTACAGGAGTAAAATAAAACTTTGAATCTATTTATTGAATGTTATATTATTTGATTGAATATTAATATGCGTAGAATTTAATTAATAATGCAGCTTTCTATAAACTATTTCTAATCTCTATTTTATGCACAAAACAATAATTAACAATATTACTTATACTTTGCTATATTCTCAAAATTGTAGACGTATCTTTTAGATAGTCTTCCAAAAATGTATATGAACAATGAGTGAAGAAGCTGAACACATCAGTATTGTAACAAGTGATAGTATGAATTCTGACTCTAATGATCAACAAATACGAGTCAAAAGATATAAGCATTACCTTGATGTAGACTTTAAGGAACATAAATATCCATGCAAACCCGTTGAAAATTATTTCAAAAAAGTTCATCAAGTATCATCAGTTCATCATCTGAGACTATAAATCAGAGTAAGTTATTGATGCATATAAATATTATTGACATGTTTATTATTGTTATAAAATTCAGTGTTCAAAGCCTCTCTATAAGTTAAAGATCATAAACGATTTCAATGTTTGCATGTTAAGGACTAGTCAAGCTCGGGTTGTGAATTCTAAAAGAAAATAATAAAACTAATTATTCATTGCCTGGCCGCAAATATTACCCAATAGAATCAGTGCACAGTATATTCATTTATAGTGCATGTATTATCGGTTTCATACTTATACATGATCGGTTTATAAGTCAATCTAAAAGTAATCAATTAAAAAAATTATCTCGAAAAATACTACAATTTCACTTTTTTCCTATCTGCCTTGGTTGGACGTTTCCCATCGTAGCTCATGGCTCGAGTGTGGAGATTTACCTATAGATGTTTACATGAAAATCATAACTATATCAGTTGAGATAAGAACCAGTTAATATATTGTTTTAACATGTCAAAACAAATGTTCGTGTAGAATTTCAGCTCACTAGCTATGAAACTTTTTGAATGAGAGCCAAAATAAGATTTTTAGTAATTACTTAATTTATGATTACTTGTGTTTCAAAACTTCGTTTTGGCTTTCATTTCAAAAGTATCATAGCTAGTGACCTGAAATTTTACATGAACATTTGTTTCGATGTGTTGAAACAACAGATTAACTTGTTTTATTTTAACTAATATGGTTTTGATTTTCATATAAACATCTATAGGTAAATTTCCATGTTTGAGCCATGGGGACCGATGCAAAACCAAGGCAGATAAGTACATAGTGACATTATGGTCTAGTTGTAAATAATTCTTTAAGTTTATTTGCATATAATTGGTTGCTAATAAATTGCCAAATTTGAGCGGATTCTAAATTCATAATAGCGTTGAACATCAGTTAAATATTAAAAGAGAAATTTGCGCGAATTTATAAAAATTAACATTTTTATAACTTTTTTCTCACACTTCAAAGCTTTGCCAAATTTTCACTGAGTTTACTGTTATAACGTAATTTTGCGGCCTGCTTATTTTGTTGATTAGCACTTCATTGATGGTATCATTAAATATTCATTTAAATTGAAAACGATTAAAATTTACTAAATATTAATCTATTTCAGTCGCTTACCCTGCTATAACAGTTTAACAGTTAGAGATTAGAACGGATTAAAATGATTGAAACAATTAAAACGGTGCATAGATGCCGATTAAAATCGAATTATTAATCTGTTACAATCGATAATTATGCTGCGTTTTAATTGTTTTTAATCTTTTTTTTTTTAATTTTAGTTACTTTTATTGCCTAGGTTACAATAATTTGTTTATAATTCTGCCATAGAATTTTTGGACACTAAAAAGGTTTAAAAAAGTATTTTTTACAATGAATTTTCTTTCTAAAATATAAAGTTACAAATGAATATATTATGAAAAATGGAGAGTAACAAGTATAATTTTGTCAGTATATTATGCATGTAGAGTATGAAGCAGGCTGTGATGTACTCCCTATTAAAAATATAGACGTACAATTATACGTACAATTAAATGAATACTTAAACGTACAATAATACGTACTATAATATGTATTGGGTTGGGGAAAAAATAATTTCGGTTTTTCCTCATACATGGCGTTAAAGCTGTATATCTATAGTAATTATTAATGGAACTAAACTATAGCATGTTTAAAAGTCTATAGAATATTCTAGAGTACAAAGTAGCGTCATTCGTTTACTGATTCAAAAATTATTGCGCTTTGACAATGGAGATTCCAGAAGGCCACTTTCGTCACATTTTGCTTTTCTACTTCCGAAAAGGGAAAACTGCAGCGCAGGCTCATCGAAAATTGTGCAGTGTTTATGGTGACGGCTGCTTAAGTGAACGCCAGTGTCAGAATTGGTTTGCTCGATTTCGTTCCGGAAACTTCGATCTTGTAGATGAACCTCGCCCTGATCGGCCAACTGTTAGAAAAGTTGATTAAATTCTTGAAAAAATCAATGCCAATCACCCCTCAGGACCTTCCACTAACGACACCTGGACGCTGCGCAACAACCTCCGGACGAGGACACTGCAGCACAGGCAGACATCTGTTTTTTATTTTTCGTCCAGCATCACTGGCTATAGGCTTCAGCGGACGTATTCGTGGGTCCACGTCCATCCAGCCAATCAGGACCTGGCGACTCTGGCCAACCACCATCATCATCCTCTACGCAGTCTTGCTTCATCCGGGCTCAGCAGCCCTTATCATCAGCTCAGGCACCACGTCTAGCATCCGCAGTCTTCCTTCCAGGCTGGACCCCTCTACAGGAACTTATCATCGTTCCTCGGGCAGTCTGCCCTTGTCACTAGTGGGGGAGTAGGTGTGGGGGTCTCCTCCTACCACCACGCGTGGCCTGGCACGCCGCCTGGCAGAGCACCAACGTGGTGAGCGCGAGGAGAGCTTAGCAGCTCAGTCGCTTCTGACAATCAGTCCCGGCCTGGCCGCCGGTGCGGACAGACCTTTATCTAGTCTTTTGTACAGTCTATAATATAATCTAGTTTTAATCAATATCTAGTCTGTATTATTATTCTTTTTACCTGTCTATTTCTCTTTTCCTAACTTAGCTCCTATCTAGGAGTGTAGAAGAGAGACCCCTCAATCTCTAAATTTGTACAATGCCGGTCATCCATCCAACTACGAAAGCAAGGAAACGTTGCTTAACTTTTCTGATTAATCATCTATAGTACTATTCTTAATACTACATATGTATTATAGGTGAATTCCATCAAGTAGGTTAAAACCATACTGTGGCTTAGTATAAATACCAGCCGGCGAATGTATAGTGCATGGCGATGAGCTCCAGATAGTGTGCTTGTAGTTTTGTAAAGCGAAGGCGTAAATGGACGCCTGACTTCGTCGCCGACAAGTGTGTACATCTAGACCCGAAAACTATATAGCGCACTATCTCGACGACACCAAGCCACAGTATGGTTTAAACCTACTTAATGAAATTTACCTTAATACACATGTAGCATTAAAGACAGTACTGTAGATGATTGATCAGAAACGTTAGGCAACGTTTCCTTGATTTAGTAGTTGGATCGGTGACTGGCATTGTACAAAATGAAACAGTTTTTGAATGAATTACAAAAACCTTTGATTGTACTGTTACACCTATTATAATTTTTTTTTTTAACAAATATGTAAATATTTTTTTATTAAGACGTGTAATAAGTACGTACAAAAAAATTATCCAAAATTGTTCGATAATGAGATGTATTATAATATGTATTTTAGTACATTAATTCTGCTCCTTTTTAGTCCGCGCTATTATACATATTATAGTACGTATTATTGTATGTTTAAGTGTACGTTTAATTGTGCGTATAATTAAAATTCTATATTTTTAATATTGGCGACCTGCGCGTAAGTTACCGCCCTCGCTACTTTTCTCAGGCAACAGACACACAGGTGCAACCACACCTTTGTTTTCCAGTGCATTATATACGTTATTTTTACACTGAGAAAAATGATCTAATAAAAGTTATTCTAAGTTCAGGAAAAATTACTATAGGGGAAATGTGCCTAGTACGGATACCCTTAGCTATTTCGGGCATGACTTCTAAACGACGCGACAAATATTCGAATTTGTTTTAACTACTTCGGCTGTAACTATTTACTCACCTTTAACAAAAATCCAAAATGTTCAAGTGAATTTGTTCCGAAAATAGCCCTCTATGATTAGAAATGGTCCCGATTCGATGTTCCGTGCAATAGTTAATTCGTGACATCAATATACAATGTGCAATTTTCAATCCTCGTAAAATCACTTTTCATAACTCGAGCATCAAAAACGTGCTTTTCGCCTACGAAAAAGTGCGAAAAAACATATAAACACACCCACACATGCATATATACATATATCTTAGGTAAAAGTGTTTTTTCCTCACACCTGCGCCGAAAGTACAATTTTCCTCCCGGGAGCCTGGAGAGAAATTTGAATTGTCGGCGCTGGTGTGAAGAAATAGCACATTACACAACTAGCAACTACACAAATCATCACCCGAGCTTGAAAAAGCCAATTTGCCCCTTGTTGTATACCGTGCTTTTTATAATTAGTGCATCGAAGGCTCTTTTTCGCGATTGAAAATGCAAAGCAAGAATCAAGTTTTGTCTCACACACACCTTTGGCCCCGGGGGCAAAAATACTTTCGCCCCGCTGCTCCGAAAGGCTTGAAAAACTCGATTTTCGCTCCACTATTTCGTATACGCACCTAGGAAGGAAAATTGGACAGCCTCTATCTCGTATTTGCCACCCTCGCCTTCGGCTGGGTGGCAATTTACACGAGATATGGACTGTCTGAGGTTTTTCCTCCTTAGGCCCGTAATTTACTATTTCTCTAGGGGCAAAAGTGTTCATTTTCGCCCCTAGGGAAAAAAACTTTCGCCTCAGATGTTTGTATTTTGATGTGTGTGTGGGGGGGGGGGGGGGGGGGGGGGGGGGGGGGTGTGACACATCTCATGCATATACCATCCGTCTGTGTGACATAGAACACAATTCAGATTTACAACAAAATTTTTCTATGAGATACTGGACGACTCTGTTTTTAGTTTAGTCTCATCGAAAAATGAGTGAGATGCAATATCTCACGCAATTTACGACCGATCGGGCTGAAATTTTAGGAGGTCTCCTCTCGCACAAACCTAAAAACTAATTTTTTTTTATCCCGATCGTCTACGTTTTTTTAAAATGCGGGCACAATTTGTTCAATTTTTGCGTGTTTTTTTGAATAAAAATGTTGGTGTTACACGATTATCTCTAAGAAACTTTTATTAATCGGGCTAAAAATTTGTGTGCGAACACCCCTCCTAATAGTAAGGTGCCAAATTTATTTTGGGCTCGATCCTGCATGTATACACAGAATGCGGTCATATAAAAAAAATTGCTAAACACGGTTTTTTGGCTCTAACTCGAATTCTATGCATTCTAAAAAAAAACTTATAAAGAAAAGTTGTGGATCTCGAAGAAATACAACTCTTTCCTATTTACACTTAAGCGTGAAAATGCTTTTAATTCCAGTTAACAGGCCAAAATCAATTTTTTATAGCAATAAAACAGTATTCATCATAACACTTTAAGGCTATACATTATACATAAAAACCTTAAATATAAAAGTTGTATATATTTTAAATTTGCGTGACAAACATTTTTTCAAAACGCTTATACATAAACAACAACCCTAGAAACGATTTTTGGTACATATAATTGAATAACAATTTCGGTGTGACACGCCCTATCTGGCCCAATAGCTTTAATTGATTGCCTGACGCTCGCGCGAGGCGCGAGCGTTAACGGTCGTACCATACACGCAAAACGCGAAGCGTTGCAAGGCGGCAAGCCAGCGTGTCCGTAAGGCCGCAGTATGGGCGATTTCAGGAAAAGTGTTGTCAAAATCAAATTGCGCCTCTCAGGAAAGTGCTAGGGACCTAATTTTTTTTTTTAAATGAAGGTTGTACTTCTCAGATATAGGGAAAAACATCAGAATATTGTTTTCTGATGATGTTGAGCCGGGGCACCTATGAAACGTACGAAATTTTAAGAAAACGATATTTTAGCTACTTGTTAATGCATTAATATGCCATAAAAATGCATTTTAAAGTAATTGGGAATTTTTGAGACAATCATATACTATTTTTTTAATTAATGAATGATTTTTTACCTACATAACCTAAAAATTCATCTATTTCGACCTATTGTACTAAGAAACGTGAATCCGGGACTTAAAATTATCATAAATCACGGACCTCTAATTTGATTAGCTTCGAATATTATATTCTAATAATACAGCACTATATAAACAAGAAAACATGTTTTTTTAAAGTAATCTAACCTACAGGAATTTTAAATCTGAGAAGTTTCATTATGTAGCATGAAAGATTTCAAAGTTAACACACATAAAATTGTTGATAAAATAAAATATTATTATTCTCACCACATATAACGTAGTCTAGGTTGCATAATTATATATATATATATATATATATATATATAATTATGTAACCTAGACTAATACATTACATGTTAACGCTATAGTATTTACACGTTATATAGTAACAATTACCAACGAAATAATAACTCTGTGATATAAGTATTCTATTTCCAATTAATATGATAACCTTCTATTATTTCATAATAATTACATTATAAATTCTTCATCAGAATTATCATAAGTCATATTACTTTCATCATCACTTGTGTTCTGGTTTGCTTCTTCCCACTCTTCATCGTTCATAATATGCCTATAAAATAGATTTAGGATGAAATCATAATTCTGAGCTCATGACAAAATTAAATTCGTAAATAAACTAACGTTTCTTTTATATAGTTCAATGCCTGTGCATTTTGAAAGAATATGTGCTTCTTACAAGGAAAGGTACCCAACCCGAACTCACCGATTTTGATGATTTTCATATATGTTGTAGAACATAAAAAAATAAGAGACACGTATTTTTTTTTATCGGCTAATTTTCACTTTTAAGGGGTAAAAACCTCCCCTAAAGTTAACCCCCAAAAAGCGTTTTTTTTAAATATCTCGGCTTAAAATTAATATTTTTCAATGAAAC
>JAZHPH010000617.1:0-33201 GCA_037356405.1 Nasonia oneida | reverse complement strand
GTGTATAGTGACCGTATAGGAAAACAGCTAATTTACTCCTACATCGTAGTTGTGAAAAACGCGAAAATCCATACATGCGTTACAAAAACTATATCCATTCGAACTGCAAACTTCACACTACGTCTAAAGCCCACTTTACGCCCTTGGCACACATTATACTAATTTTTTTAAGGGTACGATTTAAACATGAACTTAAATCGATTTTCTTATAAGCCACAGATATAATTTAATATCACAAATAATCACATAAATATGTCATATGTATAACACCAAATTTATCCAAAAAGTATGCTGCGTCTGCTCGGGTCGCTCTCAGATTCAAAAGCTTTGGCCCTGTGGTCATCGAATGTGTACACCCTGCATTCGGAGCATCCTTAGACCGATCTGCCCTTGTTGCCGAGCACGGATCCGGTCCTATCTCCCCGCAAACATGATGGGAGGTGAAACGTATACTCGGAATTTACCATCATATGATTGGAACGATGTTTTAATCAGAGAATATGGTCCAGTAATTGGTTAATAAAATTGTTGAAAAATATCAGGCATTGTTCTTATTTTAATTAAGATTTTGCTATCATACTTTAAAATAATTTCTTCTCAATTGATAAATTATGATAAAACAAATTATATTTTGGTAAGTAATAATTCATACATATATTTATTATTGCAGCAGCAACAAAATTTGAAAATCAGTCATCGTAATCAAAACCACTTGCAACTATTAAAAGTCAAAATTCTTATTAATGCATTGAGAAAAAAGGCAAATTTATTGTAACTTTCTACATATAAAAATACACTAGAAACTAGAAATACAAGTGGCTAGAGTTATTAGATCCTCTGGAACAAGCCTAACAAGAAAGGTCACCCGCCAAATACAAAATTTCTCATAGCCCTCGAGTTGACAATTCCAACTAGGACATTTAAGTAAAAACTGATACGGTGACTAATTTCTAAATAATTTAACAAATATCTGTACAAAAATATTCAGATATCTAGCTTTTATATAACACAGATGGAATAGTAATAATGAACTTGGATGTCGACTACTAAGACGGCATGCCACTAAGACTATGGCTACCAATTTAACTTAAGTCACCAGCCAACATAACCAACATGTAAAATAATGTTTGATATCACTTAATTAAAAAATAATCAATAAAAATATAAGCCTTCATTAATAAATCATTTTTATCTTATATTGAATAGGTGTTATTATACTGCATCATAATAACCTCAAAAGGTTATGTTATATGCGCGCGCATGCAATTTCGGCTTCCCGAGTTGTTGCCGAGTTTTTTTTTTAAATTTGTGAGAAACAATTCGTCTTTGGAACTCGCGATGTGCTAGTGTACTGACTAGTTCAACTCGTCAATTTTCTACCAGGGTTAGGACCGTGAAAATTGCACAATCTGCAGGATTTATTTGCTGTTATAAGGACCTTTGATGTACTGTATAGTAGGGCCGTTAATTTTGCAAAATGAACAAATAGAATTAAGCAAAATGGTAAAAGCTAACATGGGATATCGGAAAAGTGTCGCCCAGATTAGAATACCATTGATATTTACAATAACTAATATATGTATACACTGCAAACGTCCGAAAACCATTAAAATGCTCGCGTTATCCTTTGTACAAGAGATAAGATGATAAAAAGTTGTTTTGATTATCTTTTCATATTTAAGATTTTAACTCATTAAAGCTGTAAATATAGAAAACAAAAAACTTGCAATAAGCTTTGATAGCATAATTTTGGAATTATAAGAAATTACGTCCATTTTTATATAATAGCAACACAATACGCGATTTACTATTCCGACAAACATAACAAATTAGTTCCTGTTGTGAAAGAAGCTTAATTTAATTAAAATAGACAACTGTAAAGCACTATATATAAATTTTCCAACATGTTTACTTTTTATTGATATTTATTCATAAACAAAACCATGAAAGGTTCCAGACATGGTGATGAGATATTTACTCTTGAGTTTCGGAATTTCAGAACACGAAAAGATTCATTATATATACCTAGACTCTTCGCCTCAAAAGATCAAACGTTTACGGCAAAATTCGGTGCTTCAGTCGTTGTTTTTAACAGTGTTCAGACGATCAAGGAAATCTGGAAAGTCATGGAATTTTCTGGGAAATGTATCAGAAAAAATAAGAAATTTTAAATAAAGTCTAAAATTTCTAAAATGCAACTTTGCATACACTAAATCAGATAGTACATTGTGCAACTAGGTTGGGGGAAGATTGGTGTTTTCTACAGAATATTGTGGGCAAAACTATAAATTGTAAATTGAAATTTATTGCAAAAACACTTTTTAAAGATTTTCAAAATTTTTATAAGCTTCATTATGTCATAAATTATAATTTTATAAATTATATATATATATATATATATATATATATATACTAAAAAAACGCTTATAACGATCAAGGTTCATACATATAAAGTATATATTGTCGCTCCCTACGAAGAGTAGCACTGTTCAAATTTCCCGTCATAAGTACAACTTATTTGACAAACGCTAGACTAGCACAACTCAAGATTTCCCGCGGAGACTAAGTAGCACAACTCAAACTTTAAACGCAGCTAATTTCTGTAAAAATTTCCCGATATTTGTGAAGCTGTCCGAACATTTTTAAATATTCACAATTTACAACTTTGTACCTAATTTAAAATTGTTTTAAAAAATACAATATTTTACAAACATTTTTTTAAATTATTCTTTTTTTTTTAGAAATCTACTAAAATTTCTGAAACCTTTTAAAAATTTGAGGTTTGTCTGTCTTTGTCCAAGGGTTTTCATTAACTTAACCAACAAAATAAACCAATAAAAACGTAAAATACTCGCATTTTAAGTAAAATAAAGTTGCGAGTTATGCTACCTTGACCGCATTTCTGAACTGTGCCACTCTTCGCGGCAAATCGTGAGTTGTGCTAGTTTTTGTTTGTAAATTTGAACTGTGCAAGTCTTCGTACGGAGCGAAGATACTATAGGCTGATCTTTATCTGGGATCTTTACTACTAGGCTGATCTTTATCTGGGATAAATAGGACTTATAGGAAAAACGCTCAAAAACGACCAAATTTATTTTAAACTTGTTTTTTATGACCCAAAGGGTGTGGACGCTCCACGTAAGTGTTTTTTTAACCTCGTGTGTGGTTTTTAAGTACTCGTCTCCGTTTCGCTAACACCCACTTGCCTTCGTGGTAGTTCGTCTTTAATTCGAATCGCAAACTACACACTCAAGCTAGAACACACCTTGGTATAAAAAGTATCCTACTTCTAAGAATACTTAAAGAAATTATAACTCATCAGCACGCGCCTCAAAAAAAAACTTGGCGATCTCTTTTAAAACTATCTAGTTCAGTTAGTGGTTAACAACGTCCACTAAATCAAGAGCGTTTTTTTTGTTGCGGAAATCCTGTAGGGTTTGGGAAAAATTCTGCAGATGTCAATTGCACAAGATTTTGCTCCCTCTAGGTGTTAAGACATTGCCCGATCGTGGCGTGTATAATACGTTGTGTACAAAAGTACGAATTAATAATAAAATTTTTCCATGGGTGTAGAATTAAAAATATTAACAACACATCAACTGGCATAGTATAGAATGCTTAATTAATTTGTACCATTGTGAACAATAAAATGTGTAAAACTTTGGTATTTCTTTAAAACTTATTCTAATGTGTATAAACATAGGTGTAGAAAAAATGTTATTTTGCGTATATATTAGGACGTGTAAAATATTTGTATGTTAGTGTAAAATAAATCATTACCATACAAAAATAAAGTTGTGTATAATATAATTGTGTATAATAATATGTGTTAAATACCAACCACTCGTAATTATTTTCTAAAAAATTTCTGTGCTCAATATATTGTGTACAATTTGGAGGTATATTAAATATTGATTTCTTTATCGTGTAAATTTATACGTGTAGAACGATATCTAAATATTTATATTTTCCATGTGTGTTCAATCAAAAACACATTGCGCAGAATAAAAACTTCATAAACGTTTGTGTTATATTAAATCGTGTATAATTCTTATGTGTATGAAACTGACCCTGCCAAAAAATGTTACAAATTAATTATTTTTTGTAGTTAATTGAATATGATGTATAATGTTGCTTATATTTAACATATATTTAACATATGAATCATGATTATTATCTTTGAGTTTACTTGGTAATAAATTATTTTTTTACGAAATTTTAAAATCTTTTCAATAGTTAAAGTTATATCAGTAGGAATTTCATCTAAATTGGAAAACATTGAAGCTACATCCATTTCATTGTCAAATATTTGAGATGAATATTCTATTTGAGAATTTTAATCTTTTAATTTATTATTTTCGTGATCTCTTACTAAATCATTCAAGTAAAGTTCATAATTTACTTGTTCGATTAAGTGTTGATCTATTTGATTTTTCAATGCAATTAAATAATCTCTGTGTTCAACATTCTCTACACGAACTAATGATTTATTACGCTTTCTTTCAAAGTTTGGTCAATTATGGCATAATAGCCTGGGGAGGAGCGTATAATAATTGTATAAACTTAATCCAAGGTATACAAAAGAAATTACTAAAGATTATAAATAAGAATAATTTCGTAACGCAAAAAATCCCCCTCACGATAAGGCAACTTTTCAAATTGGAGGCTGTTTCTTTTCATTATATTAATTTGAGAGAGAAGTATTTGTCAAGCAAGAGCAATACTAGAAATAAGATTATACCACTCCCAAAAATTGAAAAAACTATAAGTAAGAAAAATAGCTATTTTGAGGCTATTAAGGTGTTTAATGGATTGACTAGTGATCTCAAAACATTAACGTATAGTAAAGTCACAATTAAGGAAAAACTAAAAGGGTTTATAAGGGAAAATTACACGTTGTAAAATTCTAAGAAAATTCTTTATCTAATGTTACTGAAAGTTATTCAAAACCAAAAACGTATTGAATTTCTACTTAGTTTATAGTTTTAGTTTTTAAGTTCTGTTTTATGTACCACCCCTATGTATAGGTAATTTTGTTTACCACTATAGGATATGCCTTATAGGCATATGTATGTGGTTGTAATAAATAAATAAATAAATAAATAAATATATATATATATATATATATATATATATTATACCTATCGCATAAGCCATTTAAACCTTAATATTGGTAGAAGTAAGAGTTTGATCCGGACTTTGACCACCAACAAAGTCATGAAAATACCTTTTTATAGTGCAAAAGTTCCTGTATGGGTTCCAGAATGCCAGAGACCCTGTATCTTTGGCTAAAACTGATGATATCCATAAATTTGTGCTAAAATGATTAGAATTCATATTTAAAGCCTGTGGTAAAGCTTATGAAGTGCTTGGAGCATTCCTAAAAAAATCACTAAGGTAGCAAAGCTCTTCGCTACAAAAGAAAATTTGTCCGGAAAATCTTCGCGTACAATAAAAAGATTGCAAGCTCTTCCAAATTCGTACACGCGAAGCATTTTCCGTGAAAAGTTGTACGCGAACATTTCTACACGAAGAATTGTCCGCGAACATTTCTACGCGAAGAATTGTATGCGAACATTTCTACGCGAACAAAATTTTAGCAGGGTTATATGCATGCATGGGTAATGCAATAAATTTGAGGTTAGGTTTTAAATGAGGTAGCAGAAGGCACTTAAAGCTAGAAAAAGATGAAATTTGTATTTTCTCTTAAAGCATAGTAGGTAAATTGATAATGGAATTACATAGTAAATTGATTATTGATATAAAAAATAATGCATGGAATTATTAAATTTATTTTATATTTTTATACCGTAATAGATAGTTGTTTTACATTAAAATGAAATTATAAATTTATATATATAATGCAAACTCTTTATGCATAGAGCATATTTTTACATTCACTGCAATAATAGTTTTTTTTTTAAATCTTTCTTTGTCTTTATTCCTGTACACTCATAATGCAGCCAATATAAACATAAGTCTCACTGGAATAAACTTCCTTCTGCTTCTTTTTCACATAGTCTACATGTGTAGAATTTTTTCATCTTTTTTTGTTTAATCATTTGTTTAAGAAATGTTAAGGCTTCTTTATCAGTATGTTTATAAACTTTTATGTTTACTTCTCTATCCATAAAAGTATCAGCTAACACAGAATAACTTAAATTTTTCAAATCATCTAGTTTTAATGTATAACTTCCAAAATATTTGGAATCCAATCCTCTTTAGTAAAAAATTTTAGAAGAAATATACATTGTTACATTTTTTTTTTGTATATGGCTGTAATGCTGACTCAAGAGGAGCTCCACATACTTTAACTTTTTGTGTATTAGCTGGTCTCCTACGAGTTCTTTTAATATTATCGAAAAAGACTATATCTTCTAAAATAGAAATGTTGTTTATAGATTGGCACACAAATTTGCCCTCGAAAGCCTCCTCATCATCTAACAATGAAGAGCTAAATACATTATTCAATTTTCTTCATTCAAAATGTTCAAAATTTTCAAAATTTTGAAAATTTAAAAAATTTTTAATATACTATTGTTTTACTTTGAAAAGTCCTTGAATTTCCCATTCCTTCCATATGCATGATAAGAGGCCTGTTCGTAGTGTACTTATCATAAAAAGTACGGTGTGCAACAAGGAGGGAGTGGCAATTTTCGCCCCTAGTTGCACAATATACTATTCTTCTTGGGACGATCTGTATGTCAAACTGGCTTTGTTTAAGAATTGCACACAACAAAAATTTATAACTTTTAATTGTTGCACGTTACAAAACAGTCCGGTGCCTGGAAGCAGCAATAGTTGTAAATATAAATGGATAAGGCAAATTCGGTCCAATGAAGTACAAAAGTAGAAGTATGGATATCAAAGAAACTAGGTATTTATTTTTATATTGACTTTAGTTATGATTTTCAAATCTATGATTATAATAATAACTATTATATGTTATACACGATGTAACTTTATCAGAACTTTCAAGTTAGATTGTGACGCTTTTCTGTACATAACATTGACGGATGATAATCAAAAACTGATTATTAGAGATTTACAATTGAAGCACAATGGACAAAATGGTTCAGAGGTTCAAATTTTTTACTTACCATTTTTTATATTTCCATTATTAGTACACTGGTGTTAATAGATTATTTTTTATTACAGCTATTCTATGTACACCTGCCCGAGAATAGAAAGCTTAAAGAAGTTGAAGATAAAGAATTAGAAGCTTAAGTAAAGTTACTTAAAATGGATTGCCCTAAAATTCGTATTCGAGATGAGATTTTAAATACGAAAGACATTCACACGAATGCTAAAGATGTACAAAATATAGCCCAGAAGTTAAAATCTGAATCTGATAACAATTTAAATGAAGCTGTGAAATTGTTAAAAATGACACTGTAAGTTTTATGTTTCATTATTTATTATTTTACAAATATTCGAATAATATTTATTTACTACATTATGTTACATAATTTATAAAATTAAAATGCTAATAGATTGATTATTTTATCCTATAACACAAAATTTCTTATTTACAGATGCAAATGTATCAGTTTTTTATGAAGAAGTTTTAAGCAATGGAAAAGTACAAAAAAACTTTCAAAGGACTATATTTTTCAACGGCAGAAATGAGAAAAGCTTTATTGAGATGGCCAGAAATCGTTTTTATGGATGGTACTCATAGTTTACTGAAAAGAAAATTGATAACTATAATAGTAGCTGTCAGAGATTCCAGCAGTCACACCCATATAGTTGGTGTTGCGTTATTAGTTAATGAAGCTGCTTGTACTTTGCGCGTAATGTTAAATAATTTCCGAAAAGAGAACGAAGAAGGAAGAAAATTGAAGCTTTCATGACAGATAAGGATTTATGTGAAAACCCAAAAATTTCCAAAATTGACATCTTTGGCACAATCCCATTTTGGAATAAAGTAATTTAAAAATCTGAAAAAATTCAGGGGCATTGGAAACACTTTTTAGAATATATTTACCGCGGGTTACAGAAGAAAAAAATTTTGTCCGGCTGATCGACACAGAGAATCCCATATATATGTGGCGCCACGGGCTGGGCAGCGCACTAGCCCGGTGCGTCTCGCCGCCGGTGAAGAGTTTCTCATCGAGCACGCGGTGCGGCCCGTCGTCCGCCTCTTCACCGGAGCAACACCAGGCGAGCACCAGCAGCACCTCGTCGCGCGGCATCACCAGCAGCAGAGAGTCTGCCTCCAGTCCCTATACAACTGGAGTGCGCGCGGAGCGGCCCCGTCGGTCGTCTCCCTGCCTGCGAGGACATCGCGGCGAGAGCAGCCAACACCACCAGCAGCACGTTACGCGCAACGGCAGCACGGCGTAGCTGACCCCGCAACGGAGCAGAGCAGCAACATTGGCGGAGCAACATCGCGGAGCAGCGCGGCGGCCACTCCATCTCGCTAGCAACATCGGCAGCGTCCGACGGCAGCGTCATCATATCAGGTTTTACGCCTCGCAACAGGTATAGTCTTTCGCGGCCTTGAGTCGCTCTTTCTTTTCAAGTGCCGCGCTTATACCTGTTGCGTGCCGCCGGCGCCGACGCCGCGCTTCACGCAGTCGGCCATCTTGCCGACGCGCGTCGTCTCCCGCGCTTTCTCGCACTTCCGTCCCTGCCCTCCCGCGCGAGCGGCCATTTTTCTGGTAGCGTTGCGCGTCGTGTAGAGCCAGCGCGCCGACCACCGCGCGCGTTCCGCTGGCTCCGCTGCTGCCACGCATGCCGCGCGAGGGCGCCACCCGCCAACCATCGGCGGTACGCCGCGCACACAGCGTGCCGCGTCCGGGCTCTCGAATTTCTCAGCGCCTTGCCGCGCGCCGCGCGCTCAATTTTATTCACTCGAACACGCCGTTAAATTCAGACATGGTGCTGCACTCGCCCATACAGCCTAATGCCGGTACAGAAAATCGGAGCAATCCATCCAACGGGGAAAATGCGGGTGGCATACCACCGCCGCCGCCCATGCCCATCGGCGGGCTTTATCCGTTTCCTCGGCCGCCGACTGAGGCCACGCGCTGCGAGTTACCTTCCTACTGGAGTGCTAATCCAGCTTTGTGGTTCGCACAGGTCGACGCAGCACTAGAGGCCAACGGGGTACGCAGCGACCGTCACAAGTTCAACCTCGTGGTGGTCCGCCTCCCGCAGGACGTCGCACAGGAGCTCTCGGACGTCATCCTGCATCCGCCCGTCAACAACCGCTATTGGGCCCTCCGAACCTCACTGCTCGAGCGGCTGGCCACCTCAGCTGACATCCAACTCCACCAGGTGCTGAACGAGCTGCGTCTCGACGACCGCACGCCTTCGCAGTTGCTCCGACACATGCGGCGCATGTTGCACAACGCCTTCTCCGACGAAGCTTTGAGGGTCAAGTGGCTGGACCTCCTGCCATCGAACACCAGCCGCCTGTGCCGAGTCCTGCCAGCCACCTCACTCGATGAGCTGACCCACTTGACTGACCTCGCCATTGCTCCAGAGTCCCAGGTCCACGCTGTTGCTGCTCGACAAACCATATCATCATCGTCGAGCGGGGTTTCTTCTCGTGAGGCATCGCCCCAACCAGAAGCAGGCTTGTCCTCGCTGCAGGCCACGCTGGCGCAGCTCCTTTCCACCTCGCAGAAGCAGAACAAGCTGCTCGAAACCCTCGTCAACAGCAGCGGCAAGAGCAATAACAACAGCAACAACAATGGCAACAGTAACAACAACAGCAGAGGTCGCGCACGCTCGCGTTCGCGCTCCCGTCCAGCTCCCGCAGCAGCAGCTCCCGACGACGGCATGTGCTGGTATCACCGCAAATACGGCCAGCAGGCCGTCCAATGTAAGAAGCCATGCTCTTTCACACCAGGCACGGGAAACTGAAAGCGCCCCCGCCCCTGCAAGCCGAGGCGGTAGGCGCAAGTACGGAGAGACGCTTGCACATCATCGACCAGTCTTCAAAACTCAGGTTCCTGGTGGACACCGGTTCGGCCGTTTCGCTGCTGCCGCTCACGTATTTCAAGGAGCAGAGAAAACGTAGTCCGCTCATCCTCAGCGCAGCCAACGCCTCAGCAATTTTCACCTACGGCACTCGTTCGATGACGCTGGACCTCGCTCTGGCCAAACCACTCGACTGGAAGTTCATCGTGGCCGACGTCAGTGATCCCATCCTAGGCGCGGATTTTCTGGCACACTTCGGTCTCGCTGTCGACCTCCATCACAGATAGCTCCTCGATGCAGACCACTCACACCATACCACCGGTGCAATGCTTCCAGCTCGAGTTTTCTCCGTCGCAGTCAACATCTCGGTCGACGTCGCTGAGGGTGTGTTTGCTGACCTGTTGAGAGACTGCCAAGATCTAGCTACTCCAGACAGCACCACCATATCTCTACCAGATCTCTCCGCACTCCACCACGTCGTGACAAATGGACCACCAGCCGCAGCACGGCCACGCCGGCTCCACGGGGAGCGCCTCGAGGCGGCGCGTGCAGGGTTTCGCACGCTTTTAGAGATGGGCATCGTCCGATTGTCAGACAGTTCCTGGTCCACAGACGAGTCCGCTGCAACTAGTCAAAAAAGCCGATGGCTCATATCCTATCACGGATGGCTACCGTCAAATCAACAGTCGCACCGTCCCGGACAGATAACCACTACCAGTTATCGAAGATCTCTTATTGGAACTCGTAGGCGACACTTTCTCAGTTATCGACTTGAAGAAGTCCTTTTACCAAGTTCCCATCGCACCTGAAGACGCACACAAGACTGCGATCATCACCCCTTTCGGGCTCTTTGAATTTACTCGCTCGTCGATGGGGCTCCACAACGCGGCGCAATCTCTCCAACGCGCAATGGATCATCTTCTGCGCGACCTGCCGTTCGCACGAGCATATCTAGACGAGCCGCGGCGTGCGGCCGTTTGCTGCGCGTAGCGAGATTTGCTAAGGCGAGAGACGCTGCGAAGCGTGTGTGTCGAAAATGGCGCCACGCGATGACTCGCGGGTTGCGAATGTTCGAAGTCGGGGTCACCACTTTAGAGAGTTGAGTTTGGATCTCTATCTTCTACACTCCCTAATAGGAGATAAGGTAGAGAAAGGTGAACGGACCAGATTATACAGATTATACGCCTACGGCGCCCTCGACCACCACTCGTGATCAAACATCATCCTCGCTTCGAAAAGCCCATTTTCGCCCCTTGTTGTACATGTACTATTTTTAACACTTCTTGCGCGAAACGCGGTTTTTCGGGCTCGTATTCTGTATGCGAAACACAAGATTTTTTACCTAGTGCGTAAAATAAATAATATGCACGAGACATCCCGTTGCTATATATAAAAGTGTTGTTTTAATACATTTCCTTTATTATTTTTATCTTAAAGTATATTAGACATATTTTGTAGATATACATTTTGATTAAGTTGAATGAAATAAATCAATGAAATATTAGGAAACATTTTTATAATCTTTTTAAGTCAACTTTTACTTAGCGTCGCATATAACGACTTTTTTTAAATACTTCTCAAAAATGTATACCGATAATCTACTTGTTTTTTTAAATATATTGACCCTTTGAGAAGTATGTAACGCATTAAAATTAAAATGTGGTGTTACTGACACCCCATTTAAAATTTAAGACATTTATAATACCAAAAATAGTACTTTTAATTTATACACTTGAAGAAATAATTTACAAAAGTACATAGTAAGTATACGATTCCGAAATCATTGTGGTGGTGTATGAGTGACATTTTTTAAGCGATAATTTTAAGTTCATCCATAGCGTAACGAGTAGAGTGCTAGACTGTCACGCAGAAGGCCACCGGTTTGGATCCCCGTCACGTCAAGGTTTTTTAATTTTAAAATTCTTTCAGATTTATATTCATAAAATATTTCAAAATATAATTTCTCCCGAAAAAAACTTTTTTCAATAATAAAAACCTTGTAGAAGTAAGAAAAAAATATGAGAGTGTGAGCCTTTAAAAAATAAACCTATTAACTATGATATTCTATGAGTTCAAGTGTTTGGTTGATGTAAGAACAAATGTTAACTAAGTTTAGATTCAGGTATTTCACCATCAGCAGAAGTAGAACCCCGTCAAAAAGATCAACCTTGATTCAATGCTGATTTCAATATTGATTTCAGTCTGAAATTCGTGTGGTTTCCACACTGATTCAATGCTGAATCCACGTTACATTAACGTTGATTTATTCCGAAAATGCAACGCGGATTCACAGTCGAATTCATACTGAATTCAAGATGAAATCAGCGTGCAATCAATGCTGGATTTCAGGTTTCAATCAGAGTTAAAATAAATAATCGTCAAAAAAAGATCGCCGAAAACTGGGCTCGAACCCTAGACCTTTTGATAGTAGACAAATGACTTGACCACTTAGCCATTTCGACACTTACATAGATATCTCATAATGTAACGTACACAGAAATCTATAGGTGGCAAATAGTCTAGAAGCTGGGTACCTTCCTGTGTGCACGGAGCGGTCTACTTCAGAATTATTATACAAATAATGATAGATGATGTAGGTTAATTTTAGGTTATTCTCTAAAGGTTCTCGTTTACGTTACATTATAAAATAAAAAAAGATTTTAATACGACAGGGAATTCAGGCGATTGTCCTAAAGTAACTGCTCAATGACTACAGCAATCATTAAAGGAATTTTCTTTTTTATGAACTTCTTCGGTAACAAATTGTTTTCCTTTGCAGTGTTCATATTCTATATGCATTTCACCTATATAATGTTCTTCTGATACAACATCATCTGCTTGTAATAAATCAACTCTAATATTATCGATTTCTATTGCTCGTTTTCGTGCTCTGTAATTAATTTGATGTGCTCTTTTTCTTGCCCGGTTTTCGGTATTAAAAGTTTCTTGATCTTGTGGAATTCGACAAATTTTTCTTGGAGCCATGTCTTCAAATGTGTATATATATCAAATCGACAAAGAAGCTTTAGCAATTGTATGGGCTGGTCAAAAATTTTTCAATTATTTATACGCTCGTTATTTTACACTGTATACAGATCACAAGCCATTGACACAGATTTTTCATCCTGAAAAATCACTTCCTATTCTTTGTATCAGTCGAATGGCTAATTATACTGATTACTTAATGCAGATTATTGTTCACGTGCTCCACTTCCTTCAACGGTTGACGCTATTGAAGAAATTACAGAACTTGATTCTTTTGGCTCCTTGATTATCAACCAGATCAATCAGTTTCCTGTACGAGCAGAGCAGATTGCGAAGGAAACTCGTAAAGATTCTAACCTAGGTAAAATTATTCTACTACTCAAAGCTGGTCAAGATCTATCTCGTCATGGATACAAAGCGCCTGAGTCTTCTTATGGTCTATCTTCAAATTGCTTGATTATTGAACATCGAGTTGTGATTCCATCATCTCTTCGTCAAGCAATTTTAAACGACATTCATTGAGCACATTTCGGCATTGTTAAAATGAAAGGTTTCGCACGATCTTTCGTTTACTGGCCAAGAATTGATGCAGATATTGAACTTATTACTTAATCTTGTGCTGAGTGTGCCAAACATGCTCATGCTCCTCCTAAATTCAACACACATCATTTGGAATATCCTAAAGGCCCATGGGAACGTTTCCATATAGACTACGCTAGACCAGTAGCTGGTAAGATACTTCTAGTTATCACTGATGCTTATAGTAAATGGCTTGAAGTCAAGGTCACCAGTTCCAGTACTAGCACTGCTACAATCGATATTCTCGATCAGTTTTTTGCTACTTATGGTGTACCTAGCATTGTTGTTTCAGATAATGGCCGTCAATTTGTTTCAGATGAGTTTGAAACATTTCTCAAGATAAGTGGAGTGAAATATCACAAACTTACTGCTCCTTATTATCCTTCGACAAATGGTCAAGTAGAAAAATGCGTGGGTACAACAAAAAGAGCCTTACATAAAATGGATACGACACAAGGTTCATTACAACGTAACTTGAATGAGTTCTTGAGACGATGTAGAAAAGCTCCTCATTCAACTACTGGACAACCAACGGCTTTATTATTTTTAAAACGAAACATTCGCACACAATTAGATCTTGTTTGGCTCGAACCTATCAACGAGAAGGTTGCTGAGAAACATCAAGCTGATTTTATCAATACATACCAAGAATTTAAACCACTTGAAAATGTTTATTTTCTTTCCGGTACATTCTTCTTTGTAGTGCTGTGTAACCCATATTGAGAAAAAAAATAATGTATGACCCATATTTAATCTGCATTATTAACGCTTAAAGCCTAATAAAACTACGAGAGAAGAAAAAATTCATATATACTGTAATGCCCTACACACGATCCATCATGTAATTAAAATAAAAATAAAAACAAATCATAAAGCATTCATCTCCCTACTCTTGTCTATCACTACGAAGCCAGCAGTGGACTCGAAGATTGCGTAACAGACCAACAACCAGCAGCAGGCTCAGCGACACGTGTGTGTGCGCTCCCCTTCTCCTTACCTGTAAGCAGCAGCAGCAGTAAGCGAGCGATGACGTAGCGACGGCGAGTCGCGCGCACTTCGGTATATGATGCGTGAATGTATAGATAATTTCGGCGGCTCAATCAGCGCTCGCTTAGCTCCCTATAAAAGGCTATGCGCGGCCTATGGCTAGCTACTAGTTGTCGCATCTTCAGCGCTCTAGTCACTACACACTCTACATCAACTTAAGCGTAGAATCATGAACATACATACACAAACTAGTAGTAGCAATTTATGCTCACTAGTAAAAACTCTATTGCAATTAAGGCATAGATTGCACACTTGCGATATTTATAAAATTTAATATACTTATAAAATATATATTTGTAGCATTGTCAGCGCTTTAGCTTAAAACTCTAATGCATATTCAGCGTAGAGTATAAATTTGATAAGATATAACAATTTAAGTATATCCGTTTAAAAACTTATAAAATTTACAATAATTATTATACTCTTAAAACACATCGTAAACTTGACAAAACTGCAAATAATGTATATCAATAAGAATAATTGCAGATTTAAGCATTATTCTTTGGTTAATTATTTTTCATAATAGACATATTATTTCTATGCAGAACAAAAGTCTTGAAACGTTCATCACTTTTTCTTACTGGTCCTTGAATGCTTTTTTATTTATTGATCTTAATAAAAGTAATAATGAGTATGATATTTATTAGAAAAAGTGATAGACATTTACGAACCTGAACCGTAGATCAGAATTCAGATTTGGAGAAAATTGATTTTATTTTAAATAATATAAAGAGAAAATTGATTTTGAATATTAATAATAGTAGTAGGTCCGGGATTGTAGGTAATAGTAGTAGGTCCGGGATTGTAGGGAATGGTTATGCAACACAATAATTCTAGACTCTTGTTTGTACTCAAAATATTATGTATATTGATGGAAATAAGTTAACATAAGAACAATGCTTAATTCTGCTATTGTTCCTTTTAAATGAAGATTAAATACAATTTCGTTGAGGACTTTTATAATGTCAATATCAATTATTATTAGATTCCATGCTCAGTTTTTTTTTATATAAAACATATATTAGAGCGCTTAATTGTGCTGCTCGAATTTTATAAATATTAAATTCTACGCTTAATTTTGCAGTAGATTTATCAATATATACTAAGGCGCTTAATTTTGCTGCCAAAGCTGACTAGAGCGCTTAATTGTGCTGCTACTAGTCACCAAACGAAAGCCTCGCATGGCATTTTATAGGACGCTAAGAGAGCGCTTGTTGAGCCGCCGAATTTATTGGCACATTCACACAATCATAGTATCATTTATACATATTTATATATCTCACTCATACAAACATACTTATATTCGCACGACTCGCCGTTGCTCGCTTACGCTTATGAATTACGTAACGCGCTACTGCTGGTGCTGTTATTGTTGTGTAGCTGGAGAGATAGAAGCACGCGTCCGAGTCGAACGTCCGCTGTCGCTCGCTTATGGTTAAGCGAATTTCTGGTTTCGTACGGGGTATGTGGAGTGGGGCCGCCGAAACCTTCCGTGTTCGCTGTATACACAGAATTTCTTAAATATAATATACGTTTTCACTTTGAATCGTGTACAGGGCATTACAGTCTATCATTATTGAAATATTTCTCCACTACCTGGTATCCCGGACCTGACCTATAATTAAATCATTAATTTCTACACTCAATTTTCCCTCTTTTTCTTGACCTGTCGTCGGAATTGCGACACAGGTCAGTGGATGTTCATAGCTCTTTAATAATAATATAAATTAAATGCTCTGCACCGGACCATAAAAGAGCCGTGATCGTTTCATTGGGGATCCTGCCAGGATGCCAGGTTTTTTAAAAGTGGAACTTATTGCAATAATGAATAACAGAAATCAAATCTTTCTATCACAATCAATCCAGGCCTTCTTATGGATACTAAATTGTAGTAGGAAATAGCATAAGAATACGTTGTGTATCAATTTTTTGCTGATTTAGTAATTCCAGGCCCTAATATTATTAATTAAAAATTCATATTTTTGAGTAGTTTTTTAAACGGCAGCTCTCCAATATGGCGGCTCAAAGGATAAATACCTAACCTAACGTACGGGCATTGGAGTACATGAATTACAGTTATCATGAATCTATTTTGATTTTGAAGCACTATCTCTCAACTCTATTATGATTTTTGAGAAAACAATATGGTTATTTTATGTATTAACATTTACATGTGTTTATACATCTATATATATTTTCATCCTTCGCGCCGCCATATTGATCACGTGAGCTCTCAACCCAGGAACAAAAACTACAGCGTATCGCGTTCGTAGTGACAGATGCCGCCCAAGTCAAGGGCCCTGACGATGGGGCATTGGGAGTCACTACGGGTTCCGCAGTCATGAGTTATCTTGGTTGTCTGCGGGTGAAAAGCTGTCTGTGTGCTACGAGAATTCAAATTTTGCGGCTATCTGCTTCAACATCGTGTTCGCTGGGCTATCTGCCCGCATGCGCGACCGCGCGACGGCGCGTGAACCGATAGTGTTGCAAGCAAGCGGCCCGTCAGGCCGCGACGCGTTGATTAATCAGCGCGCGCGCGGTACGGCGGCTAGGAAGAGCAGAGTGGCGGCCGCGAGCCGCGAGCGCTGGAGCCGGCACTCGCCTGCCCGACTGCTGCCAAACGGACGTGCCTCAACTTCAACCTCACCCGGTGTTCCAGATAGAAGGATTTATGGTCAGTGAATCGTTTTCCGTATTCTCCGGTTGTATCCGTCTCGCGGGTGAACAGCAGTTCCACGTTCGGTTTCGTAAACGAAAAGGTTATCTCGCGTACGCGTTAGTTACCTCCGGATCGCTGTCTTTATCTCTTCATCTCTTTGTATTGTGCTCCGTCGAATAAAGGGTTGCCTTATTTATACGGGTTATCTTCTCAAGTAATAAGCGAAGTGTAGAATTAAGGATTTTTACGATTATGATGAAAGTGTAAAGTTATTTTGTGAAAATGTAGGTTAACACTTGGCGCCGACATCTGGACGCACGAGGCGTAAGATGGTCGGGCAATTCTAGGATAAGTCATTCGGCGTTTGCGGAACTCGCGTGCGACGTAATCGTGTGAGTGAGTGAGAGACGAAAAGTGCGAGCAAGTGTGTGTGATCTGGTTGCTTCTTGAGCCTTGAGACGCGCGCGAGTCACGCGGGATATCTTTTGTGTACGGGTATTTGCTTGTCGGAGTTGACTTTGTTTACGGGTTATGTTAGCAAGTTGTACGAGTCGATTATAAGTTGTAAGAATTTATTAAGAATATACAGTTCCGTCTTATAAACCACGTGTCTCTATTATCCCGAACCGCCCTCTCTCCTTACCGTTTTCGGGGCTGCAGCTAGCCGAACAAACCACGTGCAAAAAAACCTCGCGCCGGAAAACAATGAGTCGCGAGACTCTGGCGTTCACGATAAGCGCCTGGCGCCACCGGGTCATTTTCCAAGCCCCGGACGAGGGATTGCACCATAACTGGGGTAGCATGAAAACCCTAGTTATAACGAAAGAGATAAAAAATCAATGTTTATTAATTACCGATTTTTTTTAAATAATCAGGTAACACAAACGTTAGACAGCAAGCGCAAAGCGCGAGTATCGGGCAGTATGGCGATCGCGAAACGCGAGTGTCAGCGGTCGTGCCTTAGACATAAAACGCGAAGCGTTTCGCGTGCCTTGCATCGCCGCGCGTGGTGCGCTATTTTTTTTCTCTATATGTCTTCACATCACTTGGCCGACCAGTTACATCAGCTTAGGCCGCTGTTTCTTGTTTTATCTCTACTGCGACATAGCTGTCAGGTTATGTTAGCGTTGGCTTGACTGTTCCCTTTAAGCTTCCCCACCGGAAACTTCTGTGGTCATTTAATGTTTACCTGCTTGCGTTTAATTATGACCTGAAGCGTGATCAGCAAGAGTTATATGTTTTGATGTTCTCATACATCCATCGGATACTGCATATTTCAAGTCTTGAGAAAAGGACGACACTCATCTCTTCTGATTAATCATATTTTGTCGCTTTGTCCTTGTACCGCTTAGCAAGGTTGCGTAAAATTGAGACACTTTTTCTGGCTCCTCGCATTCGCCTTCTATCAAATTTTACACTGTGATGTTTTCGGGCAGTTTGTTCGGTTTAATACTATTGATTTCAGCATTCAAAATTAGAGCTGCTTTTTCAAGAACATCGGTATTTTGTATAGATTCAAAGTTACACATATATATATATATATATAGGTGTTACGTCACGCTTGGTAAGTCTAGCAGCATCATCAAGTCGCTCTGCTTATTTAGCATTGTAAGTATTATTTTTCCTCTCCATATTAACAGTATTAAAATTTAAAGTAGGCAAAAGTGGGAGGATAACCCTGGTTGTGAATAAACTTCTCTCAATTATATATAAAAATAACCGGCAACGTTTCGTCCCTGGTGGGGACCTCCTCAAGCCTTTATTAACAAAAAATAAAATAATGTACATCAGTCATAATATAATATAAAATAAAATACACTTGGAAGTCAGTTGCTTAACAAAACAATAAAAAACTAGTCATACCATATTAAATAAATAAACAAAAATATTGCACAGGAGACGAATAAGTCTCACTCGTCATACATGTTATCAGTCGGCTGTCGCATAAGAAACACAAGTATGTACAGAGTCTGCGCGGCGGAGAAGCCCGATGTTACCCGAGCTCACTTATTCACGCATACATGTACGCATATCTATAGGAACTATACACAAACATAGAGAGTATACAAAAGAGAATATTCAAATCATCATCGCATCTGTTATCGCGTTAGATATCTCACCCTCGGCAAGAGAATTGACGAACATAAAAAAACTCCGTTAGACAAAATATTACCAATCCCGACTCATATAAATAATTTTTCTCATAGTTTGGATTTTGATAATGTTAAAATTTTAGACAAAGAATGCAATAATTTCAAATGATTAATTTTCGAAAATTTATTTATTAATATCAACAAAAATAACATCAATAAACAAGATGACTTTAACACTATTAGTAGACAATACAATAAATTAAATAAATATTTTAAAAAATCAGAACCGGTTACTTTTTGAATATTCTCTTTTGTATACTCTCTATGTTTGTATATAGTTCCTAGTGTCCTAAGTGTATTTTATATTATATTATGACTGATGTACATTATTTTATTTTCTGTTAATAAAGGTCCCCACCAGGGACGAAACGTTGCCGGTTATTTTTTTATATAATTGAGAGAAGTTTATTCACAACCAGGGTTATCCTCCCACTTTTGCCTACTTTAAATTTTAATACTTATTTAGCATTATTTTAATGTGTTTTCTCACTCGAATGAAAACCACGACTTTTTCGTGCGGTTTTATGAGCCTAGAGGAGTTCTTTTCGCAAGTTGGAGACAACATAACCTCATCTGTCAACCACCATACAATTGCTGCTGGCAAACATCCTCATAGCTGTTTCATCATGATGACATAGCATCGGCTCTCGACATCGCTAAAGAGGAAAAGAAAAATCTGGTTTTTTGGAACATCAGCCCCAAATTCAACCGAATGGAGATCTTCTACAGAGATTTTTAGAGGTTAGATTCAAATAGTTCTATCTCTCTCTAAAGAGCGCAAGATCAGTCGTCACCGTTGCTGCGCGTCTGATTCCAATAATCGCCACAAGGGTGCAACACCATCGACACTGGACAAATGTTGGCACTTTTGACTGATCAGCCATTTTGAAAATTTGAAAAAATTTTATTCTTTCTATCATAAATTTTAATAACGTTTCTGAACCTATATTAGTACAATTCCTCACATGCCAAGATGGCGCCGGGACGGAACAAGCCTCCTGACAGGTGCTTGTGATGAGGCTTATCCCCATAGTTGCCTCAAGCAAAAAAATGAAAACTATAAATTCGTTGGCAATAATCTTATAGTTTGCCCCGAACATAGATATCAAAACGTAACCTCAAAAATTGATGAGGAAGTTTTAAGCGAATCTGCCTCACTTTTAATAGCGAAGATTAAGCTAAAAAAATCTGAAGATGTGAGAAATGACCTATTGGCTGAAACTAGTGACAAAACTCAAGACTTACAAGAGGCTGAATGCATCGAAGAAAGTGATATTGAACTTTTAAAAACTGAAAATATGCTGTTGAAAAGGTTAGTGAGCGAACTAACTGACAAAAACGACCTTCTTAAAGGAAAATTACAAAACATCAAGAGTGGGACTGACGTTAATTTACGCATGACTCAGATACCATTAAGTACTCAAGAGCAACTCAGAAAAAAGTTCCTAAAATATCTGTTAAGAAAAACGATAACAGCAACATCGATGTCATGAAATCGGTAATTGAATGTCTCACAGACGAAAAAAACATTTAAACAAAAAACATATACGTTAACAAAAATGATAAAGTTATTATAAGCTGCCTGAATGATAACAGTGCTGAATTAACGGAGACAGTACTGAAAGAAAAACTTGAGCACGAATGTACCATAACAAAGAATGAATTAAATAATCCAAAGATCAAAATAGTGGGTATCGACAATTATATGAACATGCAAACCAAGGAAATCGAGAAGGACATTAATGAAAGAAATTTCAGTAACTTTGAAAAGAACGGATAAGTCCTGCATATGTACGACGCTGCAGTTTAGCCGTTGACCATAGTATTAGGCCCATAAGGCCTAATGAGTAAGACAAAGAGCGCGGCCAGGCTGAAGTAAGAAGAGAGGAAAAGTAAGTACCCCGCGTGGGAGAAAGCTTCGACTCTCTCTCAAGCATCACCTCCCCCGAAACGACACTCCAGGGTGTGCGCTCCTAGAGAAAGGACGCTAATTTTAAGAGTTTAGATTTTGAGTAATTTGCCTTTGAGAAATTCAATAAGTTTTGTTTCATTTGAGTGTCTGATTTAATTTGTGTTTTGATAAGTTGATAATAAACATCACTGCAATCCATGTGTTGAGTTTTGGAAAATAAGTCATTTAGAATATAACCAATTTTGAGCCATCATCCGTTTTGCTAAAACATCTTGCCAAAAAGGAGATCTAAACACCGCAATCTTTTCCGAGCAGTCATCCCAGTTTTCTGAGCATCCTTTCGGGTTAAATTATTTCTCAAATTTCCAGAAGTCCACAGAACAAAGTAAGTACCATTTAATTCAATATTTCTGAACTTTGACATTTCGGTTAAATCAAACAGTTCTGCCTCGACAAATTAGTGTTCTCACTGATCTCCCCCGTATGGGAGAGTAGCTAAGCGCTCACGTTTTAATAATATTTTATTGTTAGTTGGTGGAATCGGTCCTATCCTAACACCACCTTACCGGCAACTGTAGAAGTACCTGTAGATGGCAACAATGCTGCGGATAAGGAAATTCAGCTACTTGAAAATAACACTCCATGCAATAAATCGAAAAAAGAACCTCAACATAACTCAAGACCACATGCAAGACGTGATCAACAAGTACTATTGAACCAACCAAAGCTGCACTCCACTACATCAACAGCAGTCAATAAAAGCGATAAAAACAAGATTAAGAAATAGGTAACATGGATACTTTTGATTATTTAGATAAGTTTCAAAATGAATGAATGCAAAAAGAAAGGACATGCAGTAATATTGAAAATTTTAATAAAGTTATAAACAACAAAAAGAAGACTATCCTGCATGTATGTGATATGTTCCGAAGTTTTTGAGCAAGTTAATTATAATTTATACCAACTGAATGGCTCAAATTATGATTATATAATTTACTATAACGACAGTAGGATAAATAGGAATGATGGCGTCATTGTATTTGTCAATAACAATCTAACATACCGAATTTGTTGAAGCAGGTAGAATTAAAATAATAAATACTAGGATAACCTTAATCGATAAAAGTAGTCTTGAAATATCGGCTATGTACAGATCGCATGGGATACCAAAGAGTGAGTTTATGCTAGACCTTAATAAGTACTTAACTAAAAAGAGAAATGTAAAAAATCACTTAGTGATAGGTGATTTTAATATTAACCTGCTGGGCTGTGATCATTATAGTCAAGATTTCTTATGCAATTTTCTTGATAAGGGATATATTCCTGGTTTTGTACGTATTACAAAGCCACCCATTGCTAGAGCCAAGGGATCATGTATCGACAATATTTTCATTAAGTCTCATAACATTAACACAGCCACATATAAGATTAGGCATGATATAACGGATCATTACCCGATCATAATTGCGGTAAATAAGCTGAAGGAAGTAACTAAAAAACCATATGTTTTCTTAAATTCCAAAAAAATCAACAAATTATACAATTGCTAGAAACTGGAATGAAATTATGTCGATGGTTGATCCAAATTTGACTGTAGAAAATTGTTGAACGAGATTAAGCTATGCGAAGAATTGGCAAAAACAAAGAAAAAGGCTAAAAAACACACTGATAGAAAAAACTGGATAACTGATGCAATAGTGAGGTCGTGTGAAACTAAAGAGTTTTTATATAATTTATGGCAACTAGATGTGCAGAACGATCAAATAAAAACACGATATAAAATTTATGCAAAAATTTTAGATAAGGTAATTACCGACGCTAAAATAAAATATGAATCAAATCTTATTCAAAATAATTCCAATAACCCAAAAAAACTTTGGGAAATAATAAATATGAAAATCGGGAATGTTAAAAAATGCAATAATGCCATAAATTACATAAAAATAAATAATCAAAAAATTACTGATAAATTCCAGATAGCGCAAAATATGAATACGTTCTTTTGTGATATAGGTAGAAATCTAAGTGCTAATATCGTTAAACCAGTAATACATGGATCCTATCTCTATTTTTTTAAATTCAACAAGTACAGCAGAAATAATAAGTATAATCAATGCACTGAAATTGAAAAATGGAGGAGTTGATAAAATAAATGCAAAGACCTTGAAACTGCTACGTAAACACATTGCAGGTCCTCTAACCTATATTTTCAATAAGTGTATTGAGAAATCGATATGACCAGATTCTTTATAAAAGGCCGAAGTAGTGCCAATCTATAAATCAGAAGAGAAACATAAAATCACGAATTTTCGACCCATCTCTCTCATATCCAATGTTGCAAAGATTTTTGGGCGAATTATATATAATAGAATTCTTGATTTTGTACAGAGCAATATAATCTCGAAGCAACAATTTGGTTTCATGAGGAAGATTGGTACGAAAGATGCTCTAAACTAATGCACTATATAATAATGTTGATAAGAGATTATAACGATTATAACTTTCCTTGTCCTGGCGAAAGCTTTCGATACTGTTGACCATAGCATACTACTAGCAAAACTTTATTGTATTGGAATTAGGGGCTAAGCGTTGGATCTCCTTTCTAGCTATTTGAGTGAGATACCAAGTAGTCAAAATAGACGGTATTCAATAGGCTATAATTTCGTATGCAGATGATACTGCTACTATAGCCACTGGTAAAAATTTTATGGAAACCTAAGATACCATGAACAATTTTCTAAGTGTGATATCGGAGTGGCTGGCATTAAATAGGTTGTCATTAAATATAGGAAAAACTGTTTGTATGACTTTTGGGAGCAGTATCGGAAATGTACCAGCTCAAGTAAACATCAAAATTCTCGACAAAAATATAGCTAAGGTAGAACATTTTAAATATCTAGGAATTGTTTTTGATAGCAACCTAAGGTGGGAAAATCACATGAATCATATAATCGGAAAGACAAAATACCTAGTATATATTTTTTACATAATTTAAAAAACCATGCCTACAGAAACTCTCTGAATGATCTATTATATTTTTTTCCATAGTATCATTAGCTATGGTATTGTTCCGTCGAGACCTGAGGAGAAGAGTTCCGCCGTGAAAACGGCGTCGAGCGAACTCCGCGAGGTCGACGTAGAACCTGTGGCGCCATCTCCCGTGCTCGAGTTGAGTAAGCGACTTCGCGACTTGCTGCGCTCGCCGACAGTGACGCCGGCCTCGTGTCGCGCGCGGTCGGACGAGCACCGAGTTCAGTTCTCGATAAGACGCCAAGCAGTTGACAGCTCACGCTGTCTTAGCTAAGCAACGAATCGATTTCGACCTTGCGAATCTTGCTCGTCTGAATTGCACCGAGGCAAGAAGATTTCGACCGATGCAGACGCTCATCGGTTCCAGAACGGCAGTAGCCAAGGCAAGACCACGACTCATTATATTCACAATTTATACATTTCACATTTACTGTAACCCTGAGTCGAGCACTGATCACGCAGTGTATTTTATAATTGAATAAAGTTTACCTCAGTGAAAGTTAAAGTTTACATTTTTCGTCATAAGGAAAAATGGCAGAAAATTCCGGATATCGTACCTCCATCCAGAAGCTCAACGGCAGAAGCAAGCTTGGAACTCGCTAAAGGAATATCACCAAAAGGCAACTTTGACATCTAAGGTAATATTGTTAAAGAGGTTATGCCGTACAGTTCTTGGTGAAGAAGAAAATATGGAGACCCATATTTCAAATTTTTCTAACACGGTTAATCAATTAACGGCTTTTGGGACCGAGTGAGATTATAGCTTATTGGCAGCCATGCTTCTGAGAAGTCTTCCAGAGTCCTATGATACGCTCGTTACGGCATTAGAGAGCAGGCCCGAAAAAGATATAACCTCGCAGTTCATCAAGAGTAAATTGATCGACCAGTACAAGACGGCGCAAAGGGCAACAGGACGCCAGGAATAATCTACCAGCAAGTGTGACAGCGATGAAAACCACGCACAATAATAGCAGTGGACAAAATCAAGGCAGACAAGACGTCAAAGTTTGTTTTTTCTGTAGAAAGGTAGGCCATGTAAAGCAAGAGTGCACAAAGTTTAAAGTCTAGAAGAATACGAAAAATAAGGCAAATGCAGTAAACATAGATGCTTCAGCAGAAAACTTGTTCATGGCAAAAGAAAGCGTATTGACGAAGCAGCCGACAGATAATACAGAATATGCACGGTTTAGTGTGAAAGCTGAGAAAAACCATAGCGATACATGGTTTGTCGATTCAGGAGCAACGAGCTACATTTTTCACCGAATTCGTCCCAAGCATGGTATCGTAAAGCTAGCCGAAGCGAAGAAAACGAGTGCAATTAGAGGAAGAGGCTCGGGCTCAATAAAGTGCATCGTCGACGGGAAGAAGACCCAGCTAAAAATTAAGAACGTGCTCTACGGACCATCGTTCGAGTCTAATCTGATATCCGTGAAAAAGCTCACGCAGGAGGGTTTCAGAGTAAGTTTCGGCGACAGCGTCTGTAAAATAATAAAAGACAAGGAAACCCAGGCTGTCGCGTCGTGCGGATCAGATGTTGGGGATTTGTACCAGGTACAAAGAGCCGACGAAAGGTCCTGCGCGGCAATAAAAATCGAGCACGGAAAGAACTGCCAGCATACATGGCACAGACGTTTTGGACACCGAGATATTGGCGCAATTAAGGATTTAGCCGAAAAGGATCTAGGGACCGGCATAAAAATTCAGGATTGCGGGCGGCGAGAGGTATGCAAACGCTATGCACAGGGGAAAATGGCGCGCCAGCCTTTTCCGAAGGAATCCTGTCAGAAAACGCAAGCCGTCCTCGATCTAATCCATACAAATATTTGCGGCCCCATGCAAACTAAAAAAATATATATAGTGACGAGCGAACGTGAATTCATATTTCGTGCGATCGCCGCGTCGCGCGACCATTTCATGCGTGAGGGCGACGTTGCCAGTTCGGCGGTACTCGGGAAGCGTGCGCGGAATCAGCGCGCGAGACAGATAGGCAAAAGCGCTAGTCCAGACGTGCGACTCTTTTACCGGTATACCGCCCGCGATTATTCGTATCTACGAGACGTGAGAGAGCATTGACGACCAGAGACCATCCGATGGAGGAGCACACCCGAGCCACCATCACCTTGAGCACTCGGGATACTCCAGCACGTCACTGCTTCAGCCAGGAGGGACGCCTCCCGGCCATCCAGGACTTTTCCCCGTCGGCAGCCGATGGATACGCGGCGACCGAGCAACCAACGCGCGCGTCGAAACTGTAAGTCCGTAACATTAGCTTCTGCGCGATTTATAGATCACCGAATCGGCTGCAGACGCTGAGGCCGAGGCTCGCTGCCACCGAGTCGTCGGATCGTCTCCAGTGCGAGCCGCGAGTGCAAACTCGTCCTCTCACGACACGTGTTACATTGTATTAACATCTTGAGTGAATATAAACATCTTATTTTTGAACACGAACGCATGTCTGTTTCTTCCGTAAACCTATTGCGTCCTTCTGACGAACCCGGTAGAGTAAAGCCGGTTACATCGCGGTGCGGCTACAGAGCGCGCGCCTGTCCGGAGACTCTATACGCGAAGAAAGCGCGGCGAGCTTCGCACGCCGCGTAGTTGTACACCGAGGCAACCCGGCTGCATAGTACGGAGTCGGCATTGCACCGACGGCTAATGTCCGTCGCCGAGTTCAGCATCATCGAGGGATATCCGTGCGGAGATAAAAGAGCGAGTAATCCCCCTCGTTGATGCGACAACATCTTCGAGGCTGTCGCGCTAAAGTCCAGTTACCCCGTGAGAAACTGGCGCCTCAACGTGTATAGGTCAGAGGGGCGCGAAGCACGCATAAGCGTACGTAAAGACTAGGAAAGTCAGGTACGCGGATAAACATTCGGATAGATATTCAGTCGAGCCGAATTCGTCGCGGCGCGTAGCAACAGCGTACACGACGCGCAGCGAGCAGCGGCGAGAGAGCGAGCGGCGCCGACGTAAACAGCGTTTGTTTACATCGCGCGCGGGCTAGTGCAATAACGGCGCGAGCCATAATCTGTGCTGTGTGAGCGCGATCGCATAGGACTCGGAGGGGGCTTCTCTCGGTGTTTAGCGACAAGTTGAGGTGGGCCTAGTGGCGGTCTACGCGACGAGACGTCGCAATTGATTCTTTTATTTTTCACGAATTTTCCGTGTTGAATAACCAGACCGAAAGCACCGAGAGACTTGATACTCGAGTCGAGCTTGCCGCGCCGGCATAAACAGGGCTTCAGAGAGACGCGCAACGGTTCGAAGTTGTGCGCGCCAAAAGTAAATACGCATGCTATAAACAGGCGATGCGTCGCCGTGCGGGACAGCGAGCAGGTTAGAAATTTAAATTTTGGGCGCCGAGCGCGGGGTGCGACCGTACTCACACACAAAGCGGGGAGTCGAGAGCGCGTGGTAGTTAGGCATTTTCGCGTTTACAGCATAGGAAAAATTGTAAGAATTCCTGTAAAATAACAACAGGACTGGCAGTGTCACCGGTCGGATTATCGAGTGGCTTAACGAGGGGTCGACGACCACAACATCAATTAATTTTTTTCTTTGGTTATGAATTTAGCGAGCGACAAGATAAGCGAGATTTGTCTCATCTTTTAGTTTTCTTTTTTTCTCACCGCCTGCTACTTGTCGCACCAACTGGGGACATACAACGGCGTAAGCGAGCGTAACGCATAGTTAGGAATTGCGAAACACATACACGCGCGCGCTCGACTCTAGCGAGCAATACTTATTGCTAAAGCGTGCGTAGAGAAGAAAATCAGAAGAAACCCAAATAATGTTGAACGGCATTGAAGACGATGTTGGAAACTGGGTACTGAACCTCACCAGGGGTGAGCTGCGGTAAACATTGTTGAGCGTACGGCTAAGGCAGGACGGCAATGCAGAAGACCAGTGGGTGCGACTGCACAAATAGCTGATGGGTGAATATGACCCGTCGGACTTTGAGCCGACAGACGAACTAGGAGCCGTGGCATTGAAACAAGAGCGAGCGAAGAACCGCAGATCATTCTTGGAGACTACTTGTACAGAAGAGAAAAGAATCGGCATTAATCCGCACCCACTAGAAGAGCTGATTTCGCATCCAGGAACCCAAGAGCGACTATAGAGAACGTTAGACAACGCCGTCGAAGAGAACGTCATTGTACCAGAAAATGTACACGAAGAAGCCGGAGCGGATAAGGACGAGTTTAAAGACTGCATCGCGGGGGTGGACGGACAAGAGTACACGATGCCACCAGGCATGGTAGATTACCTGGGAAAAATGCAGCGAACAGTTAAAAGTCTGCAAGAGGAGGTGAGCCAGCTCAAGCAAGAGCCCACGGAAGCTCGTGCTTCCAGCACCAGGATGGACGGCGAGTCGAGACAACCGCCGCCAAGAGTCACGTTCAGCAACGCGACAAATTTTGAGACGTCAACCCCGGCAACAGGCGCGAGAGAATAGAATCACTGCCACACGTGTTCACGGGTGTTGCGGCGGAGTGGTATGAAAATAACAAAGATAACTGAAGGTGCTGGGAAGAATTTCGAACGGCAGCTACAAGGTGGTACGGGACGAACAGGCGCTTCCAACAGCGCCTGGCCTCCGACGCCGAAAAACGATACCAAGACGCGCACGAGCCCGTGCGCGACTATGTGACGTGCCTCGGCGGAATGATGAAAGAGATGAGGCCTCGTCCGGGCTTGGAGAAACAGTTAGATCTGCTACACAAAAACTTGAAACCAGAATTGCAAAGATTAACACCACGCATAGATTGCTACGACTGGGATAGCTTCCGAGAGAAAGCAGAAGAAGCCGAAACTGTATCGGCGAGCAGTCAAGAGTACCGCGCGCCACCGCCACCAGAGCAGACGTTGCTGGCATCACTAGCATATGTCTCATCGACGAAACGCAAACCAGCCACAGCACCGCCGAAAGTCGCAGCAGTCGAGGTCGTAATGGACTCGATTCTGGAGAGTCAAGCGGGAGAGGAAAATAACCTCCCAGGCGACGAAGACAATCCCCAGGAGAAACGCTGGTGGATGGAGGCAAGGGTCGGAAGTTTTCGATTCCGCGCCTTATACGACAACGGCGCGTCTCGTGTATGTATGGGTCCGATCGGACTACAGCTAGCGAGTGCGCTGGGACGGCAACTCATGCCGAGTCACGGCCGCGGCGCCAAACTAGCAAACGGTAGCTACACGAAGATCGTAGGCTACGTCTGGAGTAGTAGGGGCTAGGCTGCTACTGCGCCATGCGACTCCCGCGCCACTGAATACCGGCCGATGGTAACAGGGTTCTGTTTTATCGATGAAGAGCACTGTTTTACCCGTGGGATCCTGCACTGCTTTACCCACGAAGAGCACTATTTTACCCGCTGGATGGGGCAGCCTGCGTCTAGCTGTACGTCGCCGATGGGCCTTTGTACGCAGCCTGCGTCTAGCTGCGTGCGTGTCTCTATGTGCATCTGTGTGGGACTGCGGAAAAGTGCGAGGGTGGAGGGGGTAATCGCTCGATGCATCAGTGGTGCATGCAGAGAGAGCAAGAGAGAGAGAGAGGAAGCAAGAGAGAGATAGAGATTGAGAAAGAGTGGGATTTTGTATTAGTAGAAATAGGAATTATTAATTTAATAATCATTCATATATAGATGTAAATACATTTTTATTTATTTATAAAAACCTCATTTATTGAATGAGTACACAATATATTGTATAAAAACTAAAAGACAAAAAAAAGTCTTAATTTCTTTTTTATTAGCACGTAAATGACTTGCTAATAAATATGCCAGAAAACTCCATAATTTCTTATGCAGATGACACTACAGTAATAACTACTGGGAAAACTTGGTCCGAGATTGAAGTAAAAATGAACAAACACCTCGACGATATCTCTACATGGCTCAGGCTAAATAAATTGACACTCAATGTTCAAAAAATAGTATACATGACTTTTGGAAATTACTGCGTTAGTGTGCCGAAAAAAATTGAATTGAAAATTAATAATGAAAAAATAAAGAGAGTAGGAGAAACGAAATACCTAGGCTTAATTTTTGACACGAACATGAGATGGGATAAACATATTGAACACCTTATAAACAAGACAAGATACCTTGTTTTTATCTTCAGTAAAATCTCCAAATTCATGGACACAACTACTCTAAGAATAATTTACTACGCATTCTTTCATAGCCTGATTAACTATGGAATAGTTGCGTGGGGTGGTGCGTATCAAAATAACCTACAACTGTTACAAGCGGTCCAAAAAAGAATCATAAGAATTATAAACAAAAATACCTTTCAAAGTATTAACCCACTTAACCTTCAACAATTATTCGTCTACGAAAGCCTACAGTACCACTACAATAGCCTCAAAGATCAGTATACAAAATCATCAAGCATAACAAGGGAAAAGCTAATAATCCTACCGAAGTATGATAAAACTATTAGTACAAAAACCAGCTACATTAAAGCTATCAACATCTATAATAATCTACCAAATAATCTCAAAATCATAGATTTACGGAAAAAATCAAACATCAAGAAAATACAAGATTGGTTGAGAAATAATGAGTGAGATAAGTACTCCCACTACAATTGACTGCAAGCAACTTGAATTATGGTTCTTAGAGATGTCCAATCAGGAGCATGGTGAGCAACAGAGAGTAATATCTTCATTAATACAGGATTTAATGCAGCGCAGAAATGATATGAAAAGTAATAGACAAAAGCTGAAATAAATTCTGTTTACTTAGATATTAGAACTTACATTTGCGCTAAGGGCAAATGTAACTCTCACAAAATACGTAAACATCGACACATCTCCAACTACAACTATAAAAAAATGATTTTAACATATCAGAATATTACAGATAGTTTAGACAACATAACGAATGATGCATGGGCAAAACTATAAAATATAAAGCAAATATAAAATTCATTAATTTCGTAAACTGCAAATGAATGGGATGATAACAAAAACGTAAACACTGAAAAATACAAACCAATAGAAACGGTCTTCTCTAAGATAGATGAAATGGCTGAAGAAAATAGCAACAAAGCAAGGAGTAGAGAAGCGACGGCCGCACCGGGCCTAAAAATCACAGAATCAGCCAGTCTCAGAATGACGTATGGCGACATCAACTATCTAGGATTCAACAAAGCTTTTTTCTATTTTGATAGAGGAATACGAGGAAAACAGCTTTTTAAGAACTCAGTGTCCTTACTTAAATTACAATCACCCTACAAAGACATAGTAATCATAGATGATATTGTTTTTACGTCAGACTGTAAATGTGACTCATCTAATCAGCACAAAGAAATGTTTCCACACTATAGAGTTACCTGTGCCGTCGGACTCACATGCCCGGCTAGGCTCACCTCTACAGAGAAAATGTCATAAATAAGAGAAAAAAATGCAACAACGGACAGATTTATGACAGCAAGACAAATGCTATTTCGGAACTGGTGAAATTGTGAAAGCTGTGAAAAGTGCCATGATACAAAGTAGAAATTTTAATCTTCAAATGTTTTTACCGTTAATCAACATCAAATTATAAAACAAAAATATAGAATGTTTATATAATAAGATTATATTGCATGATTCTAATGTCGTCGTAGCATTACTGGTTTAAAAGACAAAAATATAGAATCATTTACGAACACTTTAGAAAATACCAACTAATAACTTATTTTTTATATACAACTGTTAAATTGATTATATGTCATTGTTAATTTTTTATGTAAATACTAATATTATATACTGTTATCAGAGTTGGGGCGAATAGAGTCCACGGACTCCTGTAACCCAACCTAGGTTAAGTGTGAATGAAAAGGATGGTATGATCTGTGTCTGGAAGTCCGACAAGGATTTATGCTATTCCTACGTATGAATGAAGGCTGGACTGTATGTAGTATGACTGGAGGTTATTGCTGTAAAGCAATAACAAACCAGTATTTATATGTGTTGTCGTTATCTCTGTTATCCGGACCTGCGAACAGGAAATACTGTTTTCCTCTGCAGGATTTGCGGCGTTATAGTGTGTTATTGTGTGACTAATATCAACTCTGTATTGGATGCAAATGTTTGTAACTCTGGAGTTAATAAATAAATAAATAAATTATTATAGTCTTATAAGTAAAACACATCTAAAAAACTAAATACATCGATCGATTCATTGTTAAAATAATAGGAATATAAATTTGCTCAACATAAATTTAACTTAATAGTACACTAAATGCATAGTAACTTAAAGTTATAAAATGCATCTATAAGGGAAGCTAGGACTTGCACACACTCATCCATTGCGCTCGCAATAAGAAATATAAATTGCGTTGTTAATACATATATGGTAAGATGTCTAAATTATTAAAAAATTATTCGATAAAAATAACATGAAAACTCATAATTACTAATCACATTGAAAAATCCTTAATGCTAAATATGAATGTAATAGTAGAATTTTTTTTAGCTTAAACAAACTCTATTAAATTATTACCAAGATGTTTTAAATAAACGTCACGGCTCTACATCTCTTCCTCCAGCTTCTTAAGCACAGTCTCATCTTGCACCAGCAACTTGCTGACTTGTGTTGGTAGAAATATATCGAAGCTGTTCTCCAGCTCCGTAACCATTTTTATGCCGAATCTTGTCATGATCTTCTTGATTCTTGTTATTTTGTATGCTTTAATATCTAAATCGGACAGCTTCCTTGTAGGCAAGTATGCTGGCGAAGTAGCCACTGCGTTGATTGATTCCATGCTGTAAATAAAAATAATGTATTAATATATATATAATTATAACAAATATTAATTTTTAAAAAATCTTTCGCTCTCTCTCTCTCTCTCTCTTTCAATATTTATCGTAAACTTACAAGGAAAGGTACCCAACCCGAACTCACCGATTTTGATGATTTTCA
>JAZHPH010000616.1:0-33233 GCA_037356405.1 Nasonia oneida | reverse complement strand
ACATTAATCTCGTTTCTATCATTTATGGTCGTACCCAGATACCTGAATTCGCTAACATTTTCAAAAGTAAAATCCCCAACTCTGAGATCTCCCTCCCCTCTGCGGATGCCTAGTTTATCCACAATCATGTACTTTGTTTTTGATTCACTAACTTCTAACCCTGTATACTCTGCCGCTTTTATGAGGATTTTCGCATTTCTTTCTACCGTTTCCTTACAATCCCCCAGTATATCCAAGTCATCTGCGTAGCCTAGTATCTGCGTTGTTCCATTAAGCGTTGCGCCCAGCTGGCTAATCTACATTTTTCTAACGACATACTCTAACGTTAAGTTGAACAGCACCGTAGAGAGCCCATCCCCTTGTTTTAAACCATCGCGTATCATGAAGGGTTCTATATATTACCGCCTACTCGGACCTTTCCCGTGCTTCCGTTCAGACAGATTTGAATCAATCTCACGAGATTTTTCGGTACACCGAGAAGTACTAGAATTTGATACATTTTGCTTCGCTTAATAGAGTCGTACGCTTTTTTAAAATCTATAAATAGTTGGTGTATGGTTTCGCAAAATTCCCACTTTTTCTCTAACAACTGTCTTATGGTAAACATTTGATTGCTCGTCGATCTGTTGCGCCGAAATCCGCACTGATAATCTCCTACTATATCTTCCGCGAATGGAGTGAGTCTAGCTTGTATTACGTTTGACAGAACTTTGTAGCACGTTGCTAAAAGTGAGATACCCCTATAGTTATTGCAGTCTGTCTTATCCCCCTTTTTAAAAATCGGTATAATGATAGATTCCTTCCAATTTTCGGGTATTGTTTCATTTTTCCAGATGGCACATACTAGTTTATAGATTTTGAAAGTGAGCTCGACGCCCCCATATTTGAGTAACTCAGCTGGTATAGAGTCATTTCCCGCGGCTTTGTTGTTTTTTAGTTTTTTAATCGCGGCCTCTATTTCTTGGTAGCTTGGTTCCTCCACGTGGAGTTCAGCAGTGTGAATTTCGTCCCCTAATTCTTTGCTATTTTCGTGCACGTTTAATAATTTATCGAAATAATTTTTCCACAGCGACAGTAATTCATTGTCATTTGTTACGAGGTCCCCGTTTTCGTCCTTCATCAATTGCGCTCTACTCCTAAAACCCTTTCTGATGGCGTTAATCCCTCTGTACATTTCGCGTGGGTTATTTTCCTTACTGTTAGTTTCTATTCTCCTAATAAGATTCTTTTGATACTCCCGCTTCTTATTTCTGTAGATCGCGCTCGTCTGTTTCCTTACGTTAGAATACTCTTCTACGGTCCTAACATTTCTATTTTGTAAGCTATCTAATTTAGCCTTTTTGCGCCTTTCAAACCAGAGTTCGCACTCTTCGTCAAACCATGGTTTGCTCTTTGGCTTTTTCTTGTTACCCAGTACTTTGTTCGCGGCCTCTTTTACCGTTTTTTCGATGTCCCCCCATAAGCTATTCGGTTCGTCATTCCCCTCCGGCGATGTGTTTGCTTCTTCAAGTGCCTGAAACCTGTTATTAATTTCTATCTGGTACCTAATTCGCTCTGTTCTATCTCGTAGCTTCTCAATATCGAAACTTTCTATCTTGTTTACTCGCTTACTATTTTGATTCGCTACTAGTCTAGCTCTTAATTTGGCTACTACTAGGAAGTGGTCCGAGTCGCTATCTGCCCCTCTGTAAGCCCTTACGTCGAGAACGTTAGTATGACGTCTTTTTTCAATGAGGAAATGATCAATTTGGTTCTGCGTGTCCCCGTCCGGCGATGTCCACGTTGCCTTGTGTATGTCCTTGTGCTTAAAACACGTAGTTTTGATTATAAGATCTTTTGCCGCCGCGAAATTTATGACCCTAATACCGTTATCATTGCTGGCTTCGTGCAGGCTTTCCTTCCCTATAGTAGGCCTAAACATTTCCTCCCTACCTATTTTAGCATTGAAATCGCCTAATACTATTCTTGTGTCGTAAGACGCGAACTGGTCGATTACCTGCTCTAAAGTTTCGTAATAGAGATCCTTAGCTTCTTCTTCTTTGTCCTCCGTAGGACAGTGCACATTAATAAATACATATCTATATCATTCCCCTTCGATAATAATGTACGAGAGCCTCTCATTGACGGATTTGAAACTTTTAACCGAATGTATGATGCTTTTGCTTACGAGAAATCCGGTGCCTAGAGATCCCCCACTCCCGGCCCCATACAGGTACGTGAAGTTACCCGATGCTAGTACTCCGCCATCTGGCCACCGCAATTCCTGTATTGCTACCAAATCTAGATTGTACCTATCAGCTTCCTTTACGAGTTCTTTAATTCCAAGTTCCGACCCTTAAGTCCCTATTGGTTCGGATTTGATTTTTTTTGAGCCATGATAGTATGTTAAACCCGCGCGCTTCGGATCCTGTTCCGATCGCAGGTGAGTCCACCGTTCTACAGGTGATAATCCCCATACCTCTCTAGAACTAAGTATGAGAGCTTTCCGACTTTGACGAGGACAGTGTCAATTCGTCGTCAGACACACTACGGTTTCATTCTCGCATCCTAACGCCCCCCTGCAAGGCAGCGCGCCTTCGCTGGCATCGTTACCGCGTAAGACCAGGTGACGAATCATTCTACACATCCCCTTTCGGGGCAGTTGTCATCACTCCCGCATCCTCCTCGGCAGCAGGATTTTTGCCCATTTTTGTAATGTGTGATGAAAGAGATAGATTGAGAGATAAGAGATAATGTGAAGTGTTTTTTTGTTGTGGTGCTTGCGTAGTGTTTCTAGATGAATGCGTTCGACAGTGTGGGCTCATCACACCCACGCCTGTCAGTGTTGCCAGATCAGAGGGATTCCCTCTAGATCTAGAGGGATTTCGCGAAGCCTAGAGGGAAACTAGAGGGAACAATTATTCAGAGGTATTTTCTAGAGGTAAACCCATCTTACCCCGAGGACAAGAAAAACTTCAACCACAAATCGTAAACCCAATTACCCCACCCACGACGAGTTACCTTTGTAGAAAAATTCGAATCACAAAACGTAAGCCTTTAAACCCGATTACCCCACGCGCCGCTAGTTGCCGATGAAAAATTCAAATCTCAAAACGCAAGCCTTTAAACCCAATTACCTCACGTGCCGCGAGTTGCCGTTGAAAAATTCAAATCTCAAAACGCAAGCCTTTAAACCCAATTACCCCACGTGCCGCGAGTTGCCAATGAAAAGTTTAAATAATATAAACCGTTAACGCCTAAACTCGTTCTTATACTTCAAACACAAAGATTCACTTGTAGCAATTTTGATAATAAAATCGTAAACTCATCCAGAGAAAAATATAAGATGCATTTGTAATTAAAAAATATAGATGAAAATACCGTGAAAAATATAGATAAGAAGTAAACACAAAAAGTTATCTTGAAGTTTATTATTCATAAATATCTTTATTATTTTTCTAGATCGAAAAGCAAGTCATTTAACAGAAATAAAAAACATTAAGACAACGTATTATTAACATCGTTGAACAAAATTTATAGTCACAGCTCTACATAAATATTATATTAATTTATCCAACAATCACTCACTAAAGGAAATACTTCTAAAACGCTCACATCACTCTCACTGACCTTAGAGTACATATCTTCTGAATTGAATCGTTTCAGCATTAAATCTGTTGGTACAAAATCGGTGCACTCAATTTGTGAAGTGCAACGAACATAAAGGATGGCTTCGACCATAGTGACAGCTAGTTTATTCCTAATTTTATCTTTGATAATATTCACTACTGAAAATACCTCTCTACTCCAGCGTTTGAAATCGGCAAACATCCTACATCTCGTTTTAACATAGTCAATTGTCTCTTTTCTCAATGCTCCTTGTGTTTGGTTAAATTCATAACCGAAATTAATGCAATCTGTAGGCATGAGAAAATTCGAAAAGTTAAAACTATGAAGTTTAGTACGATGAACTTTCTCTAGTTGTGCTGGTACAACAATCTTTTGTAGAATTGAATAAAATAAATCATTGAAGTCGCTGAAAAGTTTGATGGGATCAGCCTTATCTGACTGAAAATGTGTATTCAATTCTATCACAGGCTTTAGAACACTGTGGATGAATGTCAAAAACAAACGGTTATCAACCGAGGCATACATAGCTGCTAACTGACTCGCTGTGTAACATTTTTTTTTTTGATTCCGCTATTTGAAAAAGGAGCTTAAGTGGATCATACTGATCGAGAATAGTAGAAATAGCTTTTTCGCGAACTAGCCATCGAGTGTCACTAAGTTTGACAAGTTTTTTCGGTTTGCTATCATTAATTACGGTATACAACTCTTCATACTCGAGTTGGCGTTTGGTACTGTGACTAAACCAGTTATAAGTTTCTCGCACCATATAGTCGAGATGTCTCGGTAATGTCTCGCAAGCTTTTTCAGCTGCCAAATGTAGTGAATGGCAAATACATTTAATCACGACGATATAAGGATTGATCTCATGTAAGATAGTCGCTAAAGAGTGTTTCTCACCTACATTCACACTTGCTCCATCGACACCCAAACCTAATAACTTATCCGTTTTTAAACCATCGGTTTTTAACTGAGTTTTTATCGCACTAGCAATAGCGTCCGATGTTCCTGAGCGCATCTCTATTAGTCGATAAAACGTCGTGACCATTTTTCCCTTTTTAACACTAAGATACCTTATAACTAGACACAAAAGCTTTTTTTTATCTACTGCCGTAGATTCGTCTACAATCAACGAATAAAATGATTCACCTACGTCTGTTAACAAATCATCCAGAATACAAGGGGAAAGATTATTTTTTATCAACGCAGTACACTTAGAGCGGTGTAATTGGACCTCGTTAAGAACTTGAGATTGAAGATCTAATTTTTTTAATAGAACCGATAAGTGATCTACACTTCTGATCGAGCAGTGTTCTGCAATAAAAAATGCTAGTTTCAGTTCAACAATTTTTCTATGTTGCGACAGTGCAGGCTTTGTGAACTTGTCGATCTTCTGAAATGTCACTGCCTCTTTGTCCCTCTGAATAGCTGCCTGATGTTTTTTCGTCTGTGAATGCTCGAGCAAATTTTTCCGCTGAGCTGCTAAAAAAGCTAGACATACTGTGCAGTATGCATTTTTATTCTCAGCATTGACGGGTGCCTTTTTCAGCCAGCCTACAAATTATCCGTTTATCATTTTTAACACTAGATAACGACATTTAACCTAAAAAACTAAGTATAATTCCTACCTGCAAAGCAGCTTTCAATCTCCCACTCCGGCCTGTACTTTTGGATATACACCTTTGCTGGCTTTTTATTTTTCGGCGACATCTTATTCTCGAAAAATTATAAAAGTAAATTCAAATTCAAAAATCACTATAACACTTGACAGTACAACTGACGACTCGTCGTACCTTGCTCTAAACGGTAGAACAAAAGAAACATGGAGGCTAACCGTTGGCAAGAGAGAGAAAGAACGCTTCAAAATCCGAATCGTGACCTGTCACATGAGCAGCGTATGCGTACTGGTCAACGTATCGTGACGAATTTCGAGTGCGAACTCTAAGCGCGAACTATGAATATATGCGCGCCGTGGATTAAATTTTCTATCGCTCACTCGCTGTGTTCGGGGTAGGTGGGTTTAAAACATAGTTGTTGGTTTATTATTTAAATTTTTTTCTTGACAACTCGCTGTACGTGGGGCACTTAGGTTTTAAGGCTTGGTGTTAATAATTTGAACTTTTATTGGAAACTTGGTGTAGGTGGGGCACTTGGGTTTTAGGGCTTGATATTTATAATTTAAACTTGAATTGGAAACTCGGTGTACGTGGGGTAATTGGGTTTATCGGTTTAGTGTTAATAGCTTAAAATTTCATCAGCAACGCCCTGTATGTGGGGTATTTAGTTTTTACGGTTGAAAAAAGCTAGAGGGATTTTCAGAGGATTTTCATATAGCTTCTAGAGGTATTCTAGAGGGAAACGAGGCGCCGCCTAGAGGGAGATTTTGAAACCGTCTGGCAACACTGACGCCTGTTCCTATCGGCTGTCCGCGGCTGCTTATTCAATTTATTCGCAGCTAACCTCTTTCTCAGGGGCTGTTCCTCTATCCGCAACCTAAGGACGCGCTGTGTAGTGGTGATAGGCACCCACCCGTCCGATCTGGACGACAACGCCCAAGACCCGCTTAGAGTAGCGGCATTGTAACAGATAATGTAATATAAAACTTATTATTTGATTTATCAAAACTTGACAATATTAATACAAGTTATGATATTTTTGTAACTGTGCTTTCATTAATAATCGTTTATAGCTTCGTTTAGAACTATCGTTATTAAATTATTTTATTATTTTTCGCAGAAAGTATTTCATTTAGTTTAGAGTAGGATATTCCTGGATGTTATTTATTAATGCGCGGTAAAGGTCAAAAGTACATAGTTTTATGTTTTTAAATCAATCCTCGTAGTTTAGCCTGATGAAAACTCATTTCAAATTCATTCTTGGTTAAGAACGATTGTTTGCGATCACAAACAGTATTTTGAAAATGCGTTCATTTACTATAAAATGCCAAGAAATTTTTTTAATTTTAAAAGATAATTATACATTAGATTTTGCAAAACAAGCTGATGTAGTTGTGTATTACTTGAGTAATAGTTTAGAATTAAGTGTTACCGAAAAGACTGAAGTCTCTTTAATATTATGGAAAAATTTCTTAAACAATGTTAAGCGTAGATTATCTACTCTCCCAAAAAATGAAAGAAATTATAGTGTTTTCGAAAATAAATATGCTGAATGGCTTAAACAAGATGTCGAATTTAATTTAGTGCAAATTGAGAAAAATGCTACTAAATCAGGTAAGATATATTCATCAGTATATTATGATTATTTAAAAAACTGACATTTTTTATGGTTAACTTGATTTTTATTTTTATTAATTTATCTAAAAGTAGTTTTATATTTGAAGGCTAAACATTATGATGTTATAATATTGTAAAATACTTTATTTCTATATATTTTTTGAAGGTATACAAACGACTGAACAAATATATAAAGTTTCATTTAATAAGGCGTCAGAAGCAACAAAAAGACGACGAACTACAGCTTTGTGTGGTCAGTTAAGCGCTGAAAAAGTTTATAAACCAGCGAAAAAAAAAATAAAGTTGGACAATAATTCGCCTGGTGTCAGATTGATTTCTAAGATAGTTGATCCTTATTATGCAATAAATATTAAATATTAGTATTATTGAAAATGCGTATAAGAAAAGATCTGGTACGTAATTGCCTCCTGAAAGAGCTTTCTCATTAATGATCGATACTAATTTATCTAAACAAGTTTATCAAACAATAAGAGATGTTGCACTAGAATATGGTCACGATTTTTTGCCATCTTATAACGAGGTAAGATTTTTAAATAAATAGTTGTAGTGCCTATGGTGTCTAAAAAATCTGCAGGCTCTGATAAATCAAATTACAAGATTACAATTTTATTAATTTTAGATAGTGGTTTTTAATAAATATCAAATTAAACTTGATTATTTATTTGTTACTTTGCAATCGAGTGATCTTTTTTAATATTTTTAAATATCAATAATGCGCGCACTTTACAAAATTTTTAAGAGAAACAGATTCGTTCAGCTTGGGTCAAACTATTTTTTTTACATAAAACAATATTGATTTAAAGATCTTTCTTTGGGAGACCCTGGTGAAAATAATATTATTCACATAATTGTTAATAAAATTTATTAGCTTTCATTAGCTTTTTTAGGTAAATATATTTTCACCTAGGGAACAAAAATAAATTCAAATATAATTTTCATTCCGACCTTATCCCGCAAAATGACCATAATTGTTTTATTTAGGTTAGAGAAGCTAAAAATGAGTCTTATCCGAATGATTTAATAGTTACGGAAACAAAATGTGAAGTTTATCTAAAAAACTTACTAAGTCATTTAATGAAACGATTATTAAATTATTTAAATCTCAAATTTGATCGAACAGCTACAAAAAAATTAGTATTTCTTGGTAAATATGGTTTTGACGGGACAAACGCTAACGTTTATAAGCAAAAGGCTGAAGACAAAGATGCAAAATTCAATAGTATTTTTTGTTCATCATTCGTGCCTCTAAAATTATATGATATGGAAAGTAACTTAGTATATTGGGAAAATAAAAATTCATCTTCACCAAAGTTTTGTCGACCAATCAAAATTATGTTCGAAAAAGAAACGGATGTTTTATGTATCCAAGAAGAAGAAGATATGAAAAAGCAAATTTCAGAGCTAAAATCTATGATACTACAGGATGCTCAATATCCTACGATTTAAAGCTTACGATGATAGATGGCAAGGTGTGTACATGGCAAATAATTTTCTTAATTACTTAGGACAATCGTTAGGGTAAATTGATTAAGCAAACATTTCGTCATGCGCTATTTTTATGCCGAAAATAACGAGTCGATTATCCACATAGATATCCATGTTCATTCACATTGATTCAACGTGGATATTTGCATGAATTATCTGACTAAATTAATCTACATGAATTCTTTGCATTAATTTCTGAGAATATTTAATTATAACAAGTCTATAACTTGGTGAGACAATTGATTCGTCGTTGAATTTGCACAGTACCATTTAGATGGTACAATCAATATGAACTATTTTGTACCTTAAAAGCTCCTTGTTTTTTATTATCAACCCCGCTTTAATATTATTTGAAAATTTAAGTGAATAGTCTATGCACATATCCACGTTAAATTAAAGTAGAATCAATATTTACCAGCATGGATAGGTAGATAATCCACGTTATTCTAACCAATTAGTTTAAACATGTTGGGTTGTAAACTTTACAAAATCAACTTCATTTTCATCTAAATATATTTTATCGAAAATAATTTAAATATCTATATAAAAATATAATAATTTTAGATTTGCAATGCACTGAATAGATTGTCAAGTCAGAGATGTTTTGTCTGTAGTGCTACTATATCAGAACTGAATAGTTTGGAAATGTAGTACAAAAAAAAGTTAATGATAACGCATTAAACTACGGATTTTCTGTGTTGCATGCTCGAATCCGATTTATGGAACCCTGGTAGAAACGTAAAGAACTGATTCGCTATCGGTTGGCCAAATCCAAACGACTTGGCCAACGGTTTAACCAACAGTTACCCTTAAATACTGCTTATTTCGTCACATTACAAGCGGTTCGGTTGGTAAACAGATGGTTAAATTTGAAATACTCGTTTGAGGTTAGATTCGATTTAGGAACCTACGTAACGCGCTCCGTGACTTTCGATGTGTAGATGTAAGTTCCTCTTGAAGATGACGAACACGTAACCCGGGACTCTCGCTGACGATGTCCAGATGTCCAGCGGGGAAAAAAATGATATCTATTTGGCGCCCTCCGTGGCTTTCGATATGCAGATGTAAGTTCTGTTTGAAGCTGATGAGCACGTCACTCGGGTCTCTCGTAGACGATGTCTAGGTCTTCGACCAAAGGAAAATAATATAAAATATAGGTTGCGCGCTCTGTGGAAATAATTACTATACAAGACTTCAAAAAATGTTTGAAAATATTGGAAAATTTTGGCAATTTTTTCGAAAATATTGGAAAATTTTTGAAAATTTTCGGAAAATTTTGAAAATGTTTATTTCACTAATAAACTGCGATTTGTTCTCAAAAGTAGACTGAGTATAGGAATCATTACTAGCCGCTGAAATTCTTGGAGACCTGGACATCATCTACGAGACTCGTGGATAACGTATCCATCATCTTCGAGCGGAACTTACACCTACACACCGCAAACCACGAAGCGCATTACTAAACCTAACATTTTTTCCCATAATAAACACCTGGACAACATTTTTGAGAGTTCCAGGTGACCTGAACAACACTCACGGTGAACATTCACGTAGACATCAAGAGCTTAGTATATTCTATATATTTATTATAGGTATATCACAAACCGAAATTATAAATCACTATAATAGTATTAAAATTTCATAACCTTAAATGACTACATTTTAAATTTTCCCGAACCGTTGGTTAAATGTTGGCTAATATTCATGATAAGCGATGGCCAACATTTTTAGCCAATTCTTAATTCACAGGCCATTTTGGTTGGTTTATTTTCTACCAGGGAATTCTGCATATATCATACCGCTTAGACATTAAAAAGTGGCGTGTAAGTACATGAATGTGATTATTTGGTAGCTCTATAATCCAAACATTAATTTTGAGTAAATATTAAGACGAAAAATCTGTCAAGATAGAAACAGTAACTAAAAGAGTTAATGTAATAGTTGCAAAATCAAATAATTTAAAAACAGATTTCATTAAATGACACCTTAGTTTTTTCTTGTATGAATGTAATTTATAGCGTTAATGATTCTAAGCTTAGAAATTCAAGAAATTTATAAATTTTGCTTTTTGACATTATAATTTAGTAGTAAATCTTGCACTTTTATAAATACGAACAATATTACTAGTTCTAACTTAACGGTCCTTTCATCTTGTAACAAATGGAATGATTATCATTTATTTTTGAGAGTAAGACACTGATTAAAATGAAGCATTTTAATTTAACAATTAAAATATAAATAAAATATAGCTTGTTTATCAAAAACGTTAAGAAATTGTATGTTGATAGCACTAAAATATATTAAAACTCTTTTAGAATTTAACATCGTCTTATTGAAAAAGTTTCAAACCATTTTGGGCACTATATCAAGTAGTAATAGAATTAATACAGCTGCCTTCAAAGAATATTGTTTTCAAACAGCAAAATTGTATATAAATAAATACAACTGGTATAATATGCCACCTTCGATGCATGTTATTTTGATTCACGGACATGCGATTATTGACAACTGCGTTACCAATTGGAATGATGTCAGAGGTGGCACAAGAAAGCAACCACAAACTTGTAAAACGCTTCAGAGATAGATTTTCAAGGAAAACTTCTCGGTATATAATTCAAATCATATATAATTTTAAGTATTCTACAGCTTTTTTAGAAAAGTATTAAAGTAAATTTTTATTGTTTCTTTTGCATTAGGGTAAATACAAACACAGACATGTTCAAAAGGTTACTCATTAATTCAGATCCTTTTATAACGTTGTCAAGGCCAACATCTCATAAAAAACACAAATGCTTATCTGAAGATATGGAAAATTTAATTATTATACCATCAAATATTCAAGATACGGATTCTGATTCTCATGAATCAGAAGATGAGTCAGAATATGAATCAGAAGATGAATCCGAAAGTTGACCAGAAGGTAGATCAAAAATAGATCCTAAGAATTCAAAAGATATAATATAGGTTACTGTTGCCTACAGAACATCATGCACCATATTATTTTCGTTAATGATTGTAGTTAAAATTTAAAACTTTATTTTATTATATGGATGTTATACTTGTACAATTTTGAAATGTCCTTCATTCATTAATAATTTCATAACCAATAATATATCATATATTGCATTAGATCTAGCCTAAGATCATATATAGGAACATTTATCTTCAACAGCGAATTTATAAAACAATTCAAACAAGATCCTACGTAAGATATGGTTACCATCGCAGAAAAAAAGTTTTTTTCAATATTTTACTCAAGATCTTATGTAAGATCTTATGTCAGTTTGTGATTCAAAATAATTGATAAAATCATGGATATAATCTTAAGCAATATCTGCTTTAAGGTCTTGAGTAAGTCCTTACGCAAAATATTAAGAACATATAACATAAGATTATTCAATAGTGTATAAATCTTAAAACGTCGGAAAAGTTTAATTACGAAAAAAATTTTTACTTATTCAAAGTGTTTAAACTCTGAAATATTAAGAAAGTAAACAATGTTTGATATATATATATATATATACATACAGGGTGACCCAATTTAAACGGGCACCGGTAATATCTCGTCAGGGACAGCCTTAATCGAAAAAATGGTAGAGACCAAAGTTGTAGGATATCCAGGGGGACGTCAGATGGTGACCTTGAATTTGACCTTGAGATCGATTTTCAAGGTCATTTGAAGGTCAACTTTAATTTTTTAAATAGGAACCCTATTTTTTTATTGCGGGAATGGAAAGAGCGAAAAATTTTACGTTCAGAATGGTATTTTTGGTTGCGGTACCAAAGGTCATCAAAAGAATGGTAGAGACATAAATTGTACGATATCGAGGGGGTGCGTAACTGCGACCTCGAATTTGACCTGTCCTTAAAGGTCATTTCAAGGTCAAATTGATTTTTTCTTTTTTCAAACAGTTCCCATATTTTCGACTCCGGGTTCTGAAAGCCCGTGAAATTTTGCGTTTTAAAACAAAGTCGTCTACTTAACATCGAAGAAGGGAATTTTAACATCTAGCGTACCATTTCCTGCGTTTCGTCATCATTATAAAAACTTGATGTCCAGGACCCACGACGAGGACGTAGCAGGGTGGATTTTCAGGTCCCATTTTTATCCTACCGATGAAGGCAAGACGTGAAGGTACCGGCCGATGAAGGCAATAATCATAGCCCGGCCGATGAAGGCAGAAATCTTAGCACGGCCGAAAAAAAATCATGTAAAAAATAGAATTTAATCTTTATCTAATTAAGTGTTCAAAAATCTCTCCATTATTTCTAATACATAGTTCAATTCTTCGTTCAAAACTTTCAATAGTCGACAAAAGCACATGCCTTGGTATCTCTCTGCAAGCATTAATGATTCATTCCATCATATTTTCTCTTGTAGTAGGGGCGTTCGCATACACGCTGTTTTTCAAAAAGCCCCATAAATAAAAGTCAGGGCTCGTGAGATCTGGGGATCGGGGGGGGGGGGAGCCATTCAACATGATCTTCACCACGTCCAATATCTATCCATCGATTACGGTATGTTTGATTTAAAAATTCTTGAACATCTAAACTTCTATGAGCAGGTGCAGCATCATGTTGAAGCCACATGCGCAATCTTGTCTGTATATCAACATCTTCTAACAGATTTGGTAATTCATATGTCAGAAAATGGAGGTATCTATCTCCGTTAACATTACCGTAAAAAAAATAAGGCCCAATTAGATAGCCATCAACAATACCACACCATACTATAAGACTCCATTAATGTTGGTGATCGACTGCACGGGTCCAATGAGGATTTACAATCGACCAATAGTGGGAATTGTCTAATTCTATTGTCTTCTATTGTCTAACTCTATTCTATTTGTCTAATTGAAATGTGAGGATCTAAATGAATCATAGCAAGCACTACCAGGACTCGTGGGTCATTTCTCTCGATCGCTATAACTCTACGACGTTGTCGCGGTCTTGGAGGTCCTCGCCTCTCTCGCTGTTCAATCCTCTGAATCGTACTTCGAGATGGATGGTGAATTCTGTTGGGGAAACGCCTCCGATATAATTGTGCTGTTGTATTATAATTTCTTTCACACTCTCTCAAAATCAATAAGATATCCACAATTTCGCTTCGGTTATAGTCCGGCATATTTACTCACATTATAAACATTAAAAAAATAATAGAAAAATGACTCATATCACATACTCTTATTTATCAAATTAGTATTTGAAGTCTATAGGTATGTAGATAAAATTAAAAATTCTTCTTCGTTGCCAGAACTTATACTGTTTTCTATAAAAAAAAGTAAATAAAAAAACTACTTTAACAATTATTTAAATGCAAATAGCAATTATGACTTTTTTATTACAAAATGATTTGTTGATAAGTAAAGTTTTATGTAATAGATATTAAATAATAATAATTCCAAAAGTGTTAAAAGTAAATTTTAATAAATAAAGTTATAAAACAGTTAAAATTGTATTTTAGTAAAACTAGATTTCGTATTTTAGTAAAAGATTTATTTTAACCTATTAAATATTACGAAGTTCAATCAAACGTATATTTAAAATCTGGGCAATGAATTGAAATATTAGCTCTTAAACAATATTAGAATAATTGCTGTGACTTAAACTTATACCAAACATTTTTTAATTATAAGTAAATTTAATTTTCAAGAAATACCTGTACTAGGTATTGCAGAACTTTTTTTATACAAGACATTTATACAAACTTTTTAGTAGAAAATGTATATTCATATTATTTTAAATGTTAAATGCAATTATGTAAAAAGTATATTCTTCATTTGTTAACAAAAATAAATATTCTGTAACATTAGATAAAAATTTCATTACACTAACATAATTTTCGATGCAATATTTTTTATTAATAGGTCCGTTATCGATAAATTATTATTGTGTTAAACACAATATTTTCAGCTTCCCTAGTGGAAATGAAAATTGTGCCAAATTGTGCCAAACTGTGTCAAATTGTGTCAAACTGTGCCAAAGTATGCCAGCTAATGCTAAACCTATGCCATTTCGGACGTTTCGCACGGTTTGGCACAGTTTGGCATAGTTCGGCACACTTTGGCATAGTGTGGCACATTGTGGAGAAAAAATAGTTTGTCTGTACGTTTTCTTCGGATGGCATAGCTTTGCACGAATCGACATAGTCTGGCACAGATTAGCACAGTACAACACAAATTGGCATAGAGCGGAATGGTTTTACACAGCTTGGCATGATTAGGCATAAAAGAATTATTCAGAAAATATCTTTCTACCTTTCTTACAAAAAATTGGCATATCCTGGCACGAATTGGTACATCCTGGCACGAATTGGCACATTTTAGCACAAGACGGTATAGTTTAGCATAGAGTGGCACATTATAGCACAACTCATTTATAATAATAAAATTGATCATTTTTAGGAATAATTAAGCATGTTTAAACAGTTAAAAGTTGAGATAGGATTATTAAAAATTATAAAAATAATTAAAAGCCTTTATACCACATTGTGTCATGTTATGCCACATTGTGTCATGTTACGCCACATTGTTTCATGTTATGCCACATTGTGTCATGTTACGCCACATTGTTTTAACTTGTGCCATTTTGTGACAGACTGTATCATGTTGTGCCAAACTATGCTAACTTTTCTGTAAAAATTTCAGAAAAGTATTTTTTTTTAAATTAATAATGTGTCAAGTTATGCCAAATCGTGCCATACTGTGCCGAACTGTGTCATTCTGTGCCCAACTATGCCAGACTATGCCAAACTATGCGAAATGTCCGAAATGACACTACTGTAGCATAGTGTAGCACAATTTGACACAATCTAGCACAGCGAGGCACAGTGTGGCACAGTTTGGCACGATTCAGCACGATTTGGCACAACGAATTTTTTCCACCAGGGTTACATATTGTACAAGGTTTACGCCCGATATTTTAAACTTTTTTAATTTTCAATTTTTTATTAACATATTTATGTATAATGAATAAACATTTTTTATGAGTGTTATCGTTTGTTGTTTCTTATTATTTAACTAATAGATAAGTACAAAAAATTGTAGTACCTACCGATTTCTGCTGCAAAGATATTTCTGATATAATTGAAATATACAGTTGAATTATCACTAAACAATACAATTATATTAACTTTTGCCAGTAATATTATCTGTGTGATACCTTATGTATTACAAAATTTATAATTCTGCTTATACATATGTATTTTAAACGTGCGTGTATACATGTATGTGTGTGTATAGCATATGTATACAAACATATAATTGAAATGACCTTTAAGGACAGGTCAAATTCGAGGTCGCAGTTACGCACCCCCTCGATATCGTACAATTTATGTCTACCATTTTTTTGATTCTGGCGTTGCCAGAAGAATTACGCAGGTGGATTTTGTTGAACTGGGCGCATGACCTTGAGATGACCTTTGGTACCGCAACCAAAAATACCATTCTGAACGTAAAATTTTTCGCTCTTTCCATTCCCGCAATAAAAAAATAGGGTTCCTATTTAAAAAATCAAAGTTGACCTTCAAATGACCTTGAAAATCGATCTCAAGGTCAAACTCACGGTCACCATCTGATTTCACCCTCGATATCCTACAACTTAGGTCTCTACCACTTTCTCGATTAAGGCTGTCCCTGACGAGTTATTACCGGTGCCTGTATATTCATATATATATATATACAGGGTGACCCAATTTAAACGGGCACCGCTCATAACTCGTCAGGGACAGCCACAATCGAAAAAATGGTGGAGACCAAAGTTGTAGGATATCGAAGGGGCAACCCGATGGTGACCTTGGATTTGACCTTGAACGCGTTTTTCAAGGTCATTTGAAGGTCAACTTTGGATTTTTAAATAGGAACCCCATTCTTGTATTGCGGGAATAGAAAGAGCGGTAAATTTTACGTTCAGAATGGTATGTTCGGTTGCGGCACTGAAGGTCATCTCAATGTCCTGCAGCCAGAATGAAACCCCGCCTACGTAATTCCTCTAGCATATATATATATACACATATATATATATACACAATTGACGATGTATTACGTTCGTAATCAAGGCAAAAAAAACTCATTTTTTTCAGTTTTCGATGTATTATTGAAAAAATAAGTAGTCAAAACGCTTGAAATTTCAATGAGATATAGTTTGGCACATGACCCATCGACATGATCTTTAGTTTCAGAGATATGAATTTATAAAAAAATCACCTATTTCATTTTATCTGCCGAACAAAGCGGTTGATCCCGAAGACGAAACAAGAAAAGTAGGTAATTTTATTCTCTTTCAAAAGCATTTTAGCTCAATTGTTAGTAATAATGGGACGATTGGAAAATACGCAAGAGTTTTTCAAAAATCAAAAAATGGCTATAAAAAAAATTATTTGTTGAGTAAATAAAAAATAACCGTTTTTCCGAATTCAGAATACGAAAATAGATAAGCATGTCAAATTTTATTTATATTGACGGAGTAGTTCCATAAATATTACGGTATACATGCACACACACACACATCCATACGGACATATTCTAAAAACACTTGATTTGAACTACTAACACACCAAAAAGTATTTTCTAGAAGTTTTGACAAAACTCAAAATTTTACTATTACAAAGCTTCCTCTAGGAGGTAGCAATAGAAAAATTCATAATTTTTTTGTTCATATAGATACTTCATATAAATAATCTTAAATTTTTTAGATTAAATTGTTTCAAAATAAGATGGAGAATATTACTGCTAGAACGAGAAAATGAAAACTTGAACTCAAAAAATCGGTAAATAGCTATATTTCTTTTTTTTTTGTAAGTTCGTGATTACATATTTTATGCGAATAAATTGATTGAATTTTAGGACAGAAAAACCTTGATGATTTAATACAAAATGAAAGTGCTTTTCAAAGCGATCGCTCAACTGTTGCATATTCAACAACTGAAGAAGTTTCTAATTACACTGAATTTGACAAGGCATTGCATCGGATTGGGAGTGATGACGCCTCTATCCAGACAGAATTTGAAGACACTGAAAGTACTTTTCAAAGCGATTGTTCAATCGTTGCATTTACAAGAAGTGAAGGAGTTTCTAATTTCACTGAATCTGACAAGGCGTGGAATCAAATTGGGTGTGATGATGACTGTATCTAGGTAGAATTTCAAGATACAAATTATTCAGATGAGTCGAATAAATAATTTGAACCGAATTCTGAATTTCAAGCAACAGATTCAGAAGAGGACGAAGACTTAGAAGTCGAAATGGATACACCAATTATACCAGATAAGTTGGTATCTGTTCTAAACGTGACAATGTTTTACCAATCAGGAAAGAAAGTTCAAGATGTCTGCGGTATAACTTATCAAAATGAGTTAGACAAAGTATTCTAGAAATGATAAAATTATTGGCTGCACATGATTTTGATTCTCTCAATATTTCTGATCATTTCACACAAAAAGTGTATAATGTTAAAGATGACAAAATATAATTTTTTTTTCGTAAAGAATGCAATATATCTATCACATCGGCGCTCGAGAAAAGAAAAATCAAAAGAAACAAGGTAGTTTGCAAAAAATGTTCCAAAGAATATATAATATCAGTTACGAATCCATATCATTTTGTGAATATAGATCTAAAGAATCAACTAATGAATATATTCAGTGATAGCTCCGTTTTAAACAGTCTTCTCGAAAATTGTAACAATGTGCAGAAAAAAAAGGACAACCCAAATAATTTGTGATATTTTTGATGGCGAACTTTATCAAAATTTAAAATTATTTAATTTCGGAAAGAATAAAATAGTCTTAATGTTAAATATGAACAGCGATGAGGCAGCAGTTTTTAAAAATTCAAAATACAGTTTGTGGACTATACTATTTTATATCAATGAATTGCCGCTCGAATCTAGGTTTCAAAATATCTTGACAGCTGGAGTGCTGTATACCAATCATGAACCTAATTTCACACTCATAAATTTATTTTCAACTTAGTTTTTTATTCAAAATGAAGAATATATACATTCAGGTATTGAAATAAGTAACAGTAATGGAAAAAGTATAAAGGTAATTATTGTACCTTTAGTTTTTAACGTTGATAGTGTTGCTCGCCTCATCATAGCTGGTCGCATATCGTTGCACGGCTATTGCGGCTGCCATTGGTGTTACATTGTTGGTATATATTATGCCAGAGCGGTACGATACACCATGGTAAACAATTACCCACTGTCTATCCGATGTCACGAAAAGTGCATTGAAGAAGCTAGGGAAGCAGAGTACTCAGACAAGATTGTAAAAAGTGTGAGAGGTCAGTCTATAATTTGTCAATCTATAAAATCCTTTGATTGCATTTGGGGATTCCCAATAGAATACATGCATGGTATTGTACTGGGAATCGCCAAGCAATTATGGGAAGAATGGACAAATACTAGATGCCCATTCTATTTGAATGCAAAAGAAAGAAAGCAAATTGACAAAAAATCACTTCTGATAAGGCCAACGAAAGACATTTATCGTTTACCTGAAATTTTGAAAAAAAAGTCAATGGAAAGCTGCGGATTAGCTGTATTGGTTGCTATTTTATAGTCTGCTCTGCCTGAGTGGAATATTACGACATGAGAAACCATACAATTCATTCGCACTACTAGTAAAATGTGTACATCAGCTATTATCATCTGACATTTCTAAAGCCGACCTGGCTAAATGTGAGCAAAATCTCCTAGATCTTGTCAATGACTGTGAAAAACTATGCGGAACGCACGTTATGACATTTAATTTACACTTGTTCAGGTTATGTAAGAGCAGGAAGTAGAATTTGAATTTAAGGCCGTAGCGCGGCGAGAGCGGTCGAGCGCATGCGCCCCTGCTAAAAATGAACAATTAAAAACGATTAAAACCACAATTGGTTTTAATATGGAATTGTGATCCGGAATTGTCGAATTCAAACCGATTTAAACCAATTATAAAAGTTAATCGGTTTTAATGCGATTGAATCCGTCAGATTTTGATCAGCGAGAAAGCTTCAACTGAATCGATTAAATATAATTAAAACCGATAAATTTTTATAATCGGTTTGAATCGTATTAATCGGTTTTAATTCGATAATTCCGGATCACAATTCCGTATTAAACCCAATTAAGGTTTTAATCGTTTTTAATTGGTCATTTTTAGCAGGGGCGCGCCGCGTAGGGCTTCTCTTGTTTTTCCGCGGGCTTGAGCGCGCACGAGGACGTGCAGTTCAGTTTTGACAGTTCCTCCCAAGGAACCCGTCGATTTACTTTTGCGATTCTTGCGTTCTCTTGGGATTTCGTTTTGTGCAAACTGCTAGTACTGACCTACAGGCTACGGCTACGGTCAGCGCTTGAACACGTGCGTTCGTGTGAGTGCGCTACTCACCGACGGCGAGGCGGTCCACAATGCTTGTGTGCTTGAATACAATATACAGTTTCTTTCGCCCGTGTTGGCGCGCGGTAAAAATGCGTCTAAATTTCTAATGTTTTTATTGACATCCAATATTATTAATATACTATCTAATGATATGTATATTTAAATACAACACCCATCAGTTTATACAGAGAACTTGAATATACAATAGGTTGACTGATGGATATCATGTAGATACAAATTGTATTAATATTATAACAAAACTAAATATTTTCAAATACTGCATTGTATTATTAATGCCATTGATACATAAATTTATTATTGACTAAACCTAACTCATACATTCCCTATGCCATACTACAAAGCGCGACAATTATCGACATACATGTACTATTTTTCTAAAACAAAAAACGTTAATCTTAAGCTTAAACTTAAACTAAAACTCAATTACAACAAAGGCTCCCATAGGGTGACGATGATCATATGCCACTTTCGATATTATTAAGGTAACGATATCGGTGACTGTGGTGGCTAAGGCGCCGCGCTATCTTTTGTTAAGCTGGGGTTCGAATCCAGCTCTCGAATTTTCTTTGTATTCGTAGTTAAAAGAAACATATTTATTCAACCAAATTTTATATATTTGCAATTGGTTATTACAACTCTCAGAGCGTTTCAATTAATTAGTTGTAATTGGGTGAGTTTAAAATGTACAGTAGCTAGGTTCGTTTTAATCAAACATACATGCGTAAATTTCAATAATAATCAATTGCAGATGTATAAATAAATATGTTTCTTTTAACTACGAATATAAAGAAAATTCGAGAGCTGGATTCGAACCCCAGCTTAACAAAAGACAGCGTGGCGCCTTAGCCATCACAGCCACCGATATCGTTACCTCAACAATATATCGAAAGGCGCATATCATCATCGCCCCCCTGTGGGGGCTTTTCTTGTAATTGAGTTTTAGTTTGAGTTTAAGTTTAAGTTTAAGCTTAAGATTAACGTTTTTTGTTTTAGAAAAATAGTACATGTATGTCGATAATTGTCACGCTTTGTAGTATGGCATAGGGAATGTATGAGTCAGGTCTAGTCAATAATAAATTTATGTATCAATGGCATTAATAATACAATGCAGTAGTTGAAAATATTTAGTTTTGTTATAATATTAATACAATTTGTATCTACATGATATCCATCAGTCAACCTATTGGATATTCAAGTTCTCTGTATAAACTGATGGGTGTTGTATTTAAATATGCATATCATTAGATAGTATATTAATAATATTGGATGTCAATAAAAACATTAGAAATTTAGACGCATTTTTGCCGCGTGCCAATACGGGCGAAAGAAACTGTATAGTGTATTCACGCACCACGCATGGCGGACCGCGTGCGGCGTGACGACTGACGCGTCGGTGAGTAGCGCACTCACACAAACGCACGTATTCAAGCGCGACCGTAGGTATGTATTATCTGGTCCACTGTTTCTGTGGCGCCGCCACACTGAGGCGAAGCAAAGGGCTTCAATTCGCTTTGTTAACGCCTTAACGCACCATCAGCGCCAACTAGTGGCTAAAAATGGAAACCTAGGTAGGTTGTAAATTTCGCGTGAGTGCGTACATTACATACGTTTTCCATTGTTTATTATTTATGTGAAAATGTATGTACTGAGTACTCGGCGTCGCTGGTACTCGCGCGAAATTTACAACCTACCTAGGTTTCCATTTTTGGCCACTAGTTGGCGCTGATGGTGCGTTAACAAGGCGAATAACTAACAATAACTGTCACAAAGACAAAGAGTGGGGGGCAGTCGGTCCACTTCTTTATCTTACACCGTGGAGCCAGGAGCACCCAAGCACCGCGAGTTGATTCGTGACATTAACCTATAAAAATCAGAGTTATTCAAGTTTTACACAAAAATATAAATTATGCTATGTTGTTTAATACGATACAAGTGTAAATAGTCCAAATCTTATAAACATGAGCAACAATGCCAGATTATTGCTGCATAAAAAGGTTTGTCGTTTGTTCTATTTACACAGAGGATGTTGATTAATTTTTGCATCACCAAATAAAAGCAAAATGCTTTAGATTTCACAGGTTTTGCAGGATGGTGAATCAAAGTCGAATATTGTAGCTTCGTTGCTGAATTTGAGGTTTGATAAATCCAGCAGGAAATTACTGTTTTCACTGCCTCTTAGATCTAAACATCATGATATTCGCAAAGATGTATCACAGTTTTCAAAAAATGACTCTGAAGATTTTTTAGAACGTGTAGAAATCAGTCAGAAGAAACCAGAACTACATTTTGAATTACATCGAGATCATTATGTCAAAAACTTACTCGACTCCATACAGGACAAAGTGGTTCCCCCAGAATTTATGTGTGAACAACCGAAGAATATTCTTGTGGATTTCAGTTCTCCAAATATAGCCAAACCTTTTCATGTAGGTCACTTGCGTTCTACTATGATAGGAAACTATATTGCCAATATAAATAACTACTTTAAAAACAATGTAAAAAGAATTAATTACTTAGGTGACTGGGGGACGCAGTTTGGTTTTGTACAACTCGGACTGTCTCTATCCAGAGTGTCAGAAGAAACCTTAAAAAAACATCCCATTGAGACACTGTATAAAGCTTATATTTATGCCCACAAGTTAGCTGAAGATGATCCAAATATTGCTGATCAAGCAAGAGAAGTTTTCAGAAAGCTAGAAAATGGAGATGATAGCAGCTTATCAGAATGGGAAAGTTTTAGAAAATATACTATTGAAGAGCTCGATAGAACTTACAATAGACTAGGTGTTGAATTTGATGAATATGAATGGGAATCTATGTATAGTATAAATGCGAGCAGAAATGTAATAGCAGAATTGCAAAGACTAAATTTATTGCACACAGACAGTCAAGATAAAAAAGTTATACAGTTGAATGAAAAAAGATGTGTAACTATAATTAAGAGTGATGGATCATCATTGTATATTACCAGAGACATTGCTGCAGCCATCAGCCGATATGAGAAAAACAGATTTGATACCATGTACTATGTTGTAGATAATGCTCAAACCGACCACTTTATTAATCTAATAGGCATACTAAGTGCTATGAAGCTACCATGGGCTGATAGGTTGAAGCATATTAAATTTGGAAAAATTAAGGGAATGAGTACAAGAAAAGGAACTGCTGTATTTTTGCAAGATTTCTTAGATGAAGTAAAAGCTGTTATGAAGGAGAAACAAATGCAAAGTCCAAGTAAGACTGACTTTAAAACATATTTCTTTAAAAAGTTTGTTTACTCGAAATATATTTCTTTTAAAAAACTCATTCTGTAAATATTTTATTCTTCAGCTACAAAAGTCAACTTGGATTATGATGATCCAAGTACAGAAATTCTAGGTGTCTCAGCTGTTATTATTAATGATTTGAAACATAAAAGACATCAAGACTACGAATTTGATTGGAACAAAGCTTTAGAGGTAATTTCAAAATTAATATTAAAGGCACCAGCTATATTTTAAATTTGATAATTTTTGGAATCTTATTTTTCTTTAGATGAAAGGAGATACTGGTATTACCCTTCAGTATGCCCACTGCAGACTAGTCAGTTTAGAGGAAAACTCTGGTGCTACTATAGCATCGGAATGTATACCGTCTCTTCTAACAGAACCAACAGCCGAAGATCTCTTGTACATAATTGGGAAATTCGACGAAGCTGTGATAAAGTCTTACCAGGAACTTGAGCCTTACACACTTGTACATTATTTATTTCAGTTGAGGTAAATGAAATTTTATATCGTTCACCAGGAAGTTGTGATCAATAAAATGCACAATAAACTGAAAAAATCTCATTTTATTTCAGTCATGCAACAAGCAAAGCATTGAAGGTCTTAAGGATCAAAGGTGAACCAACCGAGTTGGCCAACCAAAGGCTTTTACTGATGCACTCAGCGAGAAAAATACTTGCTCAGGGCATGAAATTGCTGGGATTGAAAGCACTCAACAAAATGTGATTTGGAGAGAAATATTTGACTGTTATTAAAAGACTATTTATATTGTAACAAGACGTTTTTAATAATACAAAGAGCCAACAAAAAATTCGACTGTTTTCTCGTTTAACGCTTCTTCCACGTGAACTTCCTTCTAGCGCCAGCCTGTCCAGGCTTTTTACGTTCGTGCCTACGCCAGTCCCTTGTGAGCAATCCAGCTGAAAATAAAGACAGAATTGAATCATTATCAATATTTGAAAATCTTGTTTGTACATTTTTAATCAGGATTTTCAATAATTCAATCACAATGAGAAATAAGTTATTAATAAAAGTAGTAGCGTGTAAGTTATACATCCTCGATGCGATCAGACGATAAATTTAGCTAAAAGTAGAAACTGGTACCTAACGCGACCTCTATACTTCTCAAAAGAATTTTCTTCGAACTTTTTTTCAGCGATACTTAAATTCTCATAAATTTTTCGTAAAATAGTTTAATTCTCTTCCCATGCGTTTTATCTTCCAATGCAATAATCAGTCGTCGGAAGCATTTACGATATCATAATTTTAAGGATTAAATAAACTCACCTATTCTCATCTTCTCGACCATGTCTTTATTGACGAAGCTCCTCAAGCCCCACGCGATTCCCCAGCGGATAGCTCCCGCCTGACCGGACGGGCCGCCGTTACGTACTGTGGCTTCGATGTCTACCTCGCCCATCATTCCGGTGAATTGCAGCGGGAAGATTACCTGCAAACAAGGGTGCGATACTTCTATTAAATAATGTACAAAATTCAGCATAACGCTACTTGCATTTCTTATACTTTAGAAGAAATGACCGATACTAAAGTTTGTTTTTTAAAATTAAAATGAACCAAATTAGTATGACAAAATTTTAAAACATCATAATTATCTTTTATCGTACGTGACACGCAAGATTCCGGAAATCGATTCCGGATAGGAAAGGTCATAAGCCTTGAGCATTCGAGACGGCAATAAAAACTAATCTACTTTAGGATTTAATTCTCTCTAATGAGAGTGCTTTATATCGAAATTTTTCACGTACAAATTTAAATGAAATATCATGGGGTGTATGAAGATTGAGTACATATACTTTTAGAGTAAAATGCGTTTGTTTTATTATAGAGGAAAAGAAATATTCCAGAAATCTTATAAATACATCGATTTAATTTCTAGTATAGTATTATTTACAATTACGCGAGTTTTCGCCGATTGCGACATAATCTTTCATTCAAATGTGTCAATTTTGTACTCTTAATATAGACGATATAGACATTCGATCGAAAGTAGTAGATGTATCACAAGATGTTTAAATATTTAAATCGTTTTACATTTAAGGCAATAAATATTATTTACACACAAGCAATAACTAATTTGTCTTAATAATTTTGATGTAATACGAAATCTTACAATATTTCCATACCATTAATTAAAACGCGGATTACAATGCATTGTATAAAAATGAGTATTTTTCATCTTATACGGAGAAAGAGCGGATTAAATGTTTTGCTGATGCGACCATCAATAAAAATTATGAATCGTTTCGTACAAGTAATATAAAACTCTCTAAAAGAATAAAAACAATTAACAAAATACAGATTGCTAAAATCAAATCAGATCATACCGCATCACACTCACATCATCGAAGCGGCTTAACAAATAAATCCCATTTAAGCAAATCAGCCTGTACGTATCTCGAAGAAACTTTTTCCAAACATCAGACGTTTCACCTGGGTTGCACTCTTCGAGCCACGAGATTCTTCAGCATTTTGTTCGTGTCCAGCAGCTGCTCTTTGATCACCTTTATGTCGTCCTCTGCTGACTTCATCTGCGTGGAAAGCTGATCTATGGTCGAGTGTAGCAAATAGTCGCTGCCTTCTTCGCTCTGCTGCTTCATCCAGGTGACGTGTTCGTCCAAACTGACGTCGTCCTCGTCCACGAGTGGAGCGTTTCTCTGGGCTATCTCGTAAGCGGCTTTCATAATGTCCTTCGGCAGTCTCTTCTCCAGCGGATTGAGCGGCTTCACCACGAGCACCCTCTTCCGGTTGTCCACATCGATCTTATGATCGGACATCCACTTCTTGAAGGTGTAGGGTATCCGACCGTTGTACAGCACCATCTCCGTGAAGAGGATCAACTTCGTCTGCCTGACCAGTTTGGTCAGTCCCGCGTGGTTTCTCAGACCTTGGATATCGTGGACGGCGATGCCCACCAGGAGATTCATCAGGATCACCGTCACGAAGACGATGAACAACGTGAAGAGTATCTGCGAGCACACCGACAGCGGATGATACAGCACGAACGATCCGTCGTGCAGTATGTCGTCCTGGTTGATCAGGCCCTCGAAGTCCAACTCCCCGGCCATCATCGCCAGCACCTTGATGAGCCCGGTGAAGGGATTGCCGAACGAGGGCTCTCCCACGAAGATGACGCAGAAGCTTATCGTGAAGCCGATCAGCAAGCCGGAGTAGGCCAACAACAGCTTGGCGAATTCGAACTGAATGTGTGTGAACATGGCGACGTAGGTGCCGAATGCCGGCAGTTGTCCAACCATCAACATGAGATTCGTCCAGGCGCAGAGGATGGCGAACGCGCCCACGTAGTTCTGCCAGTCGTAGGTCCTGCCGGTGTAGATGAAGGACGTCACGAAGACGCTCACGATGACTATGGCGTCGAGGACGTTGTCTATGTTCATGAAATACTGCCTGGCAGACTTGTAGACCATGAAGCCGAATATCTTTCTGGGTATGGTCACGCAGGTGAGTATCAGCGAGACGTACCACTCAATCTCGATGACGTGTCGCCGGAAGAGGAATCCCGAGGCTCTGTTGTTGTTGCAGATCTTGGAGCTCTTGGACTCGCTGAGGTTGTAGCACTTGTAGGCCAGAGCCGTGAGGACGTAGGTCGTCATGACGATGACCGTGAGAGCGTATAGGAAGATGCGCATGAGGTAGAACTTGCGGATCTTCTCCCACTTGAGATGGAGGAACGCCATGACCAGGGGATGCGAGAGCAGGTCCTTCTGGTGCTCCTGCACGAAGGTGTTGATGAAGCTGGTCTCGCACTGGTTGTTGCTCGGGAACAGCAGGTCGAAGTGCAAGCGCATCTCGAACTCGCGGTTGTGGGGCACCGGGCGCTTCAGCCTGATCGAGGCGTCCAGCCGCTGCCTGAAGACCTGCAGCGACTCGGGGATCTTCCGCAGGATGATGTTGAGGGCCGTGAGGCCGGTTTTCGTGGTGGCGCTGACGTCGGCGCCGGCCCAGATCAGCGCGTCGACGCACTGGGACTGCTCGTTCAGCGAGGCGATGTGCAGGGGCGTCAGCTCCTGCTTGTCCTTGACGTTCACCGCGGCTCCGTGCTTCAGGAGCAGCTCGACCAGTTCCGGCGCCGAGCAGGTGTTCATCACCGCGTAGTGCAGAGGCGTCCTGTGGTTCTGGTCAACCGCGTTCGGATCGGTGCCCGGGCTGCAGAGCAGCAGCTCCGTGCAGCCGATGGACTGGACGAAGCAGGCGACGTGCAGCGGCGTCTCGCCCGTGCTGTTCTTCTGGGCGACGCTCGCGGCCTTCTCCAGCAGGAGCTTCACCACCTTCTCGGCTCGAGCTCTGACGGCGCAGTGCAGCACCGGCTCCACGTCCTGGCAGTTCGAGGAGTTGAGCTTGGCGCCGTGCTTGATCAGCAGCTCGGCGGCTTCGCTGGAGTTGCCGAAGGCCGCGAAGTGCAGCGGAGTGTAGAACAGCGCGGTGTTGGCGTAGTTCACGTCGGCGCCCTTCTCGATGAGGTACTCCAGGCAGGCTATGCTGCTGGTGAGCGAGGCCACGAGAATGGGGTTCATCCCGGTGCAGGGCTCCACGTAGTCCCTGTCGGCCCCGCACTCCTCCAGCTTGGGCAGCAGGTGCGCGAGGCCGCGAAAGCAGGCCCAGAGGAACATGACGTTCTTGAACCTCTGATCCGCGTTGGGCAGGAGCTTCCCGTCCGGGCCCTTCTCGATGTTGCCCTTCTCCATCTCCAGCAGGTCCTTCATCTCGACCACGTTGACAGCCGCCCACATGGCGGTCTTTAGGCTCGTCCCGTCGATCTTCACGTGCTTCAGCGCCTCGAACTCCCTGTCGAAGAAGAGCGAGTCGTCCACCGGCGGGGGCGCGCCCGCGTCGATCTCCACGTGCTCGGCCGAGTCCTGGGGCTCCGTTACCACAACCTTGTCCGGGCAGATCGAGGGCCGCATGCCCTGGCGAGACTTGTACAGCGAGGCCAGTCGACCGGGCAACAGGTCGCGCGAGGTGCGACGTTGACGCTCGTAGATGCAGCCCAGGGAGTAGTGCCGCGGCTTGCGGCATTCCGAACGGGGAGAGCGGGGGGCTCGGTTCAGGTCGGACATGTCCACCCTGTCGGACGGGTCCTCCTCGACGACCTCGTCCAGTTTCCACGAGCGCGACATTCTTGCTCTGGAAAAATCGGCGCTCGTTAATTTCGGCACATCGGTTCGCGGCCAGTCGCGTCGGACGATCCCCCAATGAAACCGACCACTTTCCCAATCAAAAACGCCAAGTGCACTTTATCTAATTACGGCAAACAACCCCGTCAATCAAGCGACGAACGAGTCGGCAGTTTGATACTCCGCCGAGAAATTTAATTGGATTAAATGAATCGGATGTGTTTCGACGCTAATGGCACGCGAGCGCCCGGGGAAGCCCGAAATTTAATCCTTATGCATATTGACGAAACCGCTTGCGCGACTCGAGAAAAAAACAAGATTCAGCGTGAAAGTTCATCCTAATCGCAATTCATCAAGGCTGCGCGTGCGCGCACGACGGAGCAGCTTCTCAATTGAATAATCATTAACAATATGTCGGAGCGCGTCGCGGCATCGAATCTCGGAACAGTAAATCCGAATTGGAAAACAATCGAGCCTAAAAATAAGGCGATAGGCGCATCAGCCATCCGCATCGCGAGCATCCCCTCTCCCCCTGGCTCGAAAAAACGCGCAGCGTTGTAGAAACAAGCAAATACCAACCTGTCAATCTCGAAATCTCTCTTTATCTCTCTGCTCATCCCAGCATCGTCGACAACCCTCTCCTCCTACTCCCGGTGCGATGCGCAGTACACGGAGTCGTGCAAAGAATCACTCCACTGTGTGCTCGTTTGAATCACTTTAGCCTGTCATTTGCGAGCCAGCCCCCCCCCCTGCGCTCACCGACTCTTCGCTATATAGACCACTGATGCCCACACCTCCGTCGGCTCTGCTGGCTCGGCGCGAACTGTCAAGACGGCGGCGTCGATCGCTGTGCCACACTGCCACACTATACGCGCTGCGTAGAGACAGCGCGTGTGTCGGCCTCCTCGTCGTCGTCGTCGGGGGTGCAGAGTTCGTCTTATCACGCTTGTCGTATAATAACTGTCCAGGCGCATCAATCACGTCCTCTTGGCTCCTCTCGCTCGCCGTATAGCCGCGCGAGATCGCGCACACCTGTGCGCGCTCCGGCGGCCTTATAGAAAGGCCGAAAACGCGCGTGTCTGGAATTTCAAATCCAGGCTGACGCTATGCCTCGCCGCGCGGATGTACACATGCTAATCGGGCGAGCCTCGCGGCTAATAAATCAGCGGAGATCTGCGAGCGTTCGAGAAATCGCGATTTTTATTTCGACCTTTCTCTACACGGGCTCGCGTGTTTATCGATTCCGATAAAGGCGGCGAGCGATAACGACGCCTGCAGAGTGTGCAGCGGTGCTGGAAGTGGACTGCGCTAGAGCCGTGCAGCTTGCGACGGTTTTCCGAGCTGGATTTCGACAGGCGGTTATCGGCCAACTGGGGATTAGACCTGCAGTCCCTGTTATCTCGGCGGCTTTTAATTAAGTTTGTCCAAGGGTGCAATTTCCGGTATAATCAGCTGGTCCATCGGTTGCCATGTGTACGTTACAGCGCCGCGAGGAAAATCACTGCACAATCAACAAGCAACCTAGCCGCACAAGGGCAGCTGATTGCTTGAAAAAATGATCCTCCTCCTCCTTCGAGCTAATGACACCGACACTGCGGATGGGATGTAAAAACGATTTTCAAATTGACCACCGGCTCCTCGATGGTCTCGTCACGATGATGACTCCACGGAATCTCGAGGAGAAAAAGATTCCAAAAAGTAAACACCGCACAGCCGTATACAAAACGTCCACACCGTCGCGAAGCGGTAGCGAGTATAGGACGGACTTGCCGGAGGCGCCGTTTAAAAATGCTTTTATAAAAATATGCCGGCTGCCGGTGGGGGTCCGCGAACACGAGAGGAGGACCAATCGCGCGTATAACGGCCCCTTGGCGAGTCGCGTTTTTTCCTGCGTTTTCCCGCGGAAATAATTCATACGCACGGCGCGTCTCGATTTCGGTGTCGCGTGCCCGCATACCTGATGAATTACATATCGTACGTGAGCTACGCTAGGCTGCGTCTATTTATCATTTTACGAGCGCGCCACGCTGGTCTTTTTCGCGTGTTCCGACGGCGCTTCCTCCTTGCTCTCCGGGCCATTAGTAATTGGGATTATTGTATCGTCAATTTTCTCGTCGACTTCAAAATAACTTCGGAATCGCCAACATTCGCCACCGAAATTACGCCACAACCTGCTGATTGGCGGGATCGCGAGTATTCAATCGCAAATTATTCAGCCCATGAAAATTTGACACACGGCGCGAGCTTCGCCGAATGATACTGTTCCTTTGTCTCCTCTCCGTCCGATGTACGCACGCACCTCCGTCCCTCCGTATACCCGCAGCTGCGAAAATTACAATGTCCGCGGCCTTGTCGGCATTTGCCTTCATTGCTGCACAGGTCGCTAGTCGAGCCAACGAGAGTAGACGAAAATTTCGATGCTGGACCGTCTCGGTTGTTTTAACGAGCTGATCGCGCTTGGCATAATACATTTTTCTCGAGATAATTTGAATTTTTGTTTATACAAGTTACTATAAGGTGCAGGATGAGAAATTGGGTTGGTGGTTTATTGGACGAGTTTGTTGTATAATAATGATCGACGACATTGAGTATAATTGCGCGCGCTTCTTGGAGAGACTAGTTTGGGGACTGGTACCATTGGATTTTTGGGGCTCGTTTCAATACAGATTTTCAATTTGAATGATAAACTACAAGATTTAGATAAACTACCAGACTTTTAATGACTGGTAAATAGATACTTTCTTGATAACACGCAGATAGTCTTGTATGCGTTCAAGTATCATCTGTTTTGATCACAAAGCTGCAAACAGTTATTTTAATTAAAAAATCGCGAACCATCTGACACGTATCCGCAGATAAAATGACAACGCAATGATAGTACTATGGATCAACACTTCAATGTACGATCGTATACGTATCATCACGTATTGAAAAAATTATTTATTTCTTTTTGGAAAAATATTATTCCGCACTACGGTTCCTATTAAAACTAGATTATATCATTATCGAATAATTATAGAAAATAAATTGCAGAGTATTGAAGATTATCACAATATGAAAGATATCATCGCCCCACCTCTAACAAGTGTCACCGTCTCGGCTAAATTATATATTTCATCATAAATCATACCCATTTGTGATTGTCTTAATTTTTTTTTATTGCAATAACATTACTCATAACATAGTAAAATATGATACGCGACTTATTTAACCGTTACTCAATATAGGTATATTTACTTATCGATATTGATAAACCATTATTTGTAAGTTTATCGATTATTGGTCTCTAAATAAAAGTATAATGTTATCATTACATTTTAATATTGCCAACGATAGATCGGAACGAATTAATCTTATAAGTAATATTACTGTCAGTATATAACACAGTATCTATATAATATAGCAAAGAAATAATAAAACAAGTAGCAGTGGTATAAATCATTTATCCACGAGGAAACCGATCGAAATCGTCATTTCCAACTCAAACAATAACTCCCGCGAACAATAAGTGTTAGACTACCTGTTCTCCGCCGATTAATGTCGGCCAGACGACAATAAATAAGCTCCGCCCACTCGTGATTCCCAGAAATCGCGCGTATGTGCAACGTGAAAATCTTATACGAGTCTTGTCACGCGCGGAAAGAAGCGGCGGATGCGGGCCTCGAAAGTTTTCGCTTGAAAGATACGAATACGGACACCGCTTCCGCGATTCCGCAGCCTTCGGAGGACTTCCGAATACGCGAGTCCGGTGCGCAAGTTCCACACGACGTGTGTGAGATGTATATACATTTTGTATTTATATACGCGAGGATGAGCACGTTGCTTTGAAAAAATACGCAACGGCGTCGCGTGTGCGATCGCGTGTTTGGATTTTAACGGTGAACGGTTTTTCGGGTCCTTTTTCTTGGTTCACTTGCGGGAGCCACGGTAGTTTGGCGAATGTCGCAGTTTACTGCCGATTACGAAACGATTGCACGATTCGAGTTGCATACAAACTTTTATTGTATAAGATAAATGTTGTCGTAATTAATTATTTTTATGAAAGCCGAGTGACCGAAAACCAAATCAACGACACATCGCTAATTACGTTTATGTCTGACCAGATACAGTGGTTATCTACTCAGACGTCTGATAATATGTTGAATCTTCAATACCGATCATCATCAGAGCGATAAATCTTTTTAACGACGGATAAAAAAAATCACTCGACACCCTCCATCGAAGATAAGAGACATATAGATAACCCAGAGCTTTCCAAGTAGCGATTACTCATCTGCATAAATCCTTGACGCGTCCCCTCACGGCGGGGCAAAGTTCGACAAACGCGATCGAAGCGCGAGCGCGCACCTTGAGCGCACAAACGTCGAACACTTTACAACAGAAAGCGAGTTGCGCAAGCCATTACACGCAGCCAAAACATTACACGCTCGTTTCTCGCAAATTCCTTTTGTTGTTCGCGACGCGTTGATGAATTTATTACGAGGACTTGCGAAAGGATACGTACCGTCGTATGCGCGAATGAAGCGCGAATTTCCTGTTTTACATGGGCGCTCCGAATGTTTTTCGAGCTCGTTGCGCGTATGCTGGGGCGATTTGAGCAAAGGTTAATGGATTTTTGAATCGACCGTCCTCAGAGCTGGATTCACGGATAGATTATCCGAGATTTCGTATTCGCGGTGTGCGCTTGGATATATCATTCTTAAGCAAAATTTTAAAATCGTGACGAGGCTTAGAGGTCAATTTCTTTTTTTTTTATTTTCTTAATAATTGCATCGAGTTAAGTTAAGAAATATGAAAGTTTGTAGCAGTACTGAGTAAACTACTACTCGTTTATACAAATTTTATCGTAATGAGTAATGGCAAAATCATATGCATTTTTAAAAACTAAAACACATGTCACAAGAGAATTCTGTTCGCATCACCGATAAAATTTATATTTCTTGCGTATTACATAGCAATGATAACGTCACTTCTATACGTGAGTTTGTACATATATTAATGCACGTATTATTGGCATTTGATGAATCCTTAATTTTCAGGGTTAAATGAATGCAAGTGTCGATAATATAGAAACGCATTTTATTCA
>JAZHPH010000615.1:0-33466 GCA_037356405.1 Nasonia oneida | reverse complement strand
GTACATGAGAATATATATGCATGTATTTATATACAAATGACGCCTGCGTGACTGCAACCATGCACTCACACAAACAATGTACAACCGATCGTGACAAAGCAACTGGATTGCAAAACATTTAGAGCGCCGAAAATCGGAGCGAGTGCTGCGATCCTTTGTGGTGAATGCTGATTAGACTACTGCGATCTTTTTCATCTCAATTTCATAACCGCGTGAATCAGTGCCGAGACTTTAAAAACCCCGGAGCCGATCCACGCAGTGCCTTTTTGCGTAGTGACTTATTCCCTGGTAGCTACAACTGATTTTAAGGTGAAGCGGCGGTGTTTGTTTGTGTTAGTGTTTGGAGCGTGCTAAATCCGTCCAACACCTTGGAAGCATGCTAAATCCATCCCTTGGCATAGCTTACACCGAAGAGCCCTTTGAACTCAGATTCGTGCTACAGAGATAAGTACAAGCTAAGGACCGTCGAGTGGAATATCCGGCATTAGCAAGAGCAGTTGATCATCTTTACTATAAATTGCCACGTAAACGCGTGTAGATCGTAATAATCAGCATCTGCCACAAAGGGTGTTTAGAACCATCTGAAGTGCGCAGGATTATAATAAATGTAAGTGGATAAGATAAATAATAGATACAGTTTAAAAATAAAACTAAACTCGCTAAAATACTACTGCAAAACTACAACTTGCGAATTTAATAATACACCATCAAAACTCAGTCAACTCTGTATACTGAACGTCTGTGAAGTGCTCTGGGCCAATAAAAACAATCAATATCACTAAAAAAACCTTGTGTATTAAATTGTTAATAATAATTAAACCTCATCCGGTACAAATAAATTCAAATCAGCTACGCAGTCACAACGTGCAGGTAAGAGTACGATACTTGTGGACGAACCACCAGTGTCCATACACGAGGAGAGTTAAGCGGACATAACGCTGAGTTTGCAGGACACAAAAGTGTCACAAGCCTCTTCCCTGCAACGACTGTAAGTACAGCGGACACTCCTACGTCTGCCAAATTCGCGTCCGAGCAGACGAGTATCGTGGCCACGGGACATACTCTATTCTTACAGTCCGCGTGTAACTCAAGTAACAGAAGGCTCTCAAGCCGAAGGCTAGTTCTCTTAATTTAAATAATTATTTGTAAACTCACGCAGTCCGTCCTTATATCAAGTACGGTCTTTACATACTACAATTATTTATGTATTAAAACTGAGTCAACTTAATCTATGAAATCTATTTTGTATTAAAGAAGAGAAATAATTACACATTTAATTCAGATAACATGAGTCGGGTTAACCTTGAGTTTTATCGGCGACCAATATCGGCGACATTGCATCCGCATATATTTGTAGATTTGCTGTGGGCTCGGTAAATACTAATCTAAACCGCTGAACAATTACTATCAGCTGTTAAATTACACATCTCATACATTGAGTTTAGAAAAAAAATGTATATTTACATGATTCTGTGCAATATAGCTTTTTGTGTGGCATAGAAATGTTGAAAAGTTTAAATGTTGTCACTAAAAAATGTCTTGCCTTTAAATTCCTTTTTAAAATTTATACTATTTATTTTTTATAAATTATTGATTTCGTTCATTTTCTGTTTAATTAAGTATCTCTTAGACTTTAATAAATCCAATAATAAGTAATAACTATCTTTGTCGGTATATAAGGATGATACGCAAATTAAGAACACTTCACAACAGGAGTAAGATTATTAAACGTGGCTTTTTTTGTAAGTTGAAATGAACATCGGGGCTTAGATGCGTGATGTGGGCGGAGAGCGTATTGCTGGCTTGAGGAGCTGGCAAGCAGTGAGGCAGCGAGCGGAGAGCGCCGCCGAGCTCAGCGGCGGATCACATGGTTGAGACGGCTTAACATCTTGGGGCGCTGTGGCGCCATCGTACAGGGCTCGATGTCGCATGATATCGCCAATATTCCAACAATCTTTTATACAATCATTGTCATCTATACTTTCTAAAATAATTTGTTTATTTTCATGACTAATCCTGGTTGTTACAGTCATAAACTTTTTCAGAGCAGTATTATTCTTTGAATGCATATGCAAAATAACCAATTTTTTAAATAATTCAAGCTGATCACTTGTACCTATGGTTAATTTAAAATTATTAAATGTTTGTAATATATTTCGAAATTTTCAATACGTTTAACATTTTCAATATTCAACCTTTTGTTACAAAAAATTTAAATACATCCTCAGATACTTTTTCAAAACAATTAACTGCAAAATATTATAAGAAGATTTGAATTTAGTTATCTTGTTTAAACACATATTGCATATCTATTTATAAAATATGTTCAAATTTACCTGATCTTCTACGCATCTTGTTTTTTAAATAATATTTAGTCTTATTGGTTATTATGGACGGGTATTAGTACTACTTCTTGAATGGTTTTATTGATATTATTAATCTTCTCTAGTATAATTTTGGACTTTTGGAGCGTTCAGTTTACTTGTAACAGAATCTAAAATATTTCTGCTGGCAATTGCAATACTTATTTCTTTTACGGAGAATCTACAAAAATCTTCTTGTTTCTCATTATGAATATTTAAGGAACTATTAGAGATTTTGCGTTGATTTCATTGTAGATTTCCTTTCGATTAAACCACAAAGTATTGTTAAATTTTTTGACTATCCATGGTACAATGTCTTTATCTTCTGTCACACCATACATTTGATACGATATGCTTGATCTTGTAGTTTGAGGAAGTTGATAATTAGCATTTGCTGAAAATTTGTTAATGTCTTGTCGTATATCTAACATACTCATAGATACGCTAAGTTTTTTTTGTATTTAATTAACTATTTTTATAAGCTTGGCGCATTTATGTCTTACATTTCATTGTTCAAATCTGAAATAAATGAAAACTAATATATTATAACATTCATCTACATAATATTAAAATTCTTTATTTTGGAAAACGATGTTATCTGTAAACATCCCTATATTTTGTAAAAATATTCTGCAAAAATTAATTTTTCAACATCGATTGTAATCTTTGCATATAAACGCCTAAATTCATCTCAAAAAATGTAATTATTAAATAATTCGTTTTTGCAAACATTGATAATAAACATTAGCAAAGTAGCGTACATACTTATCTTTTATTTAAAAAAGAAAATCGTAATTCTTTTTATAGACTAATAGTACAAGTTGAGATGTATAAAAATGCTAAATGAAAATTTCCGGATGTGGTCTATATTAAATGATGCTGAGGATAATCATGCTAAGGACTGTTCAAACGATATGATATATGTAGAAGTTTTTTTAGTATATTTATTTATTTATTCACCAGAAAATTTTTTACATGGCATGTGAATCATGCCTGAAAATCCTGCAGAGGTAAACAAAGTTACCTGTTAGCAGGCCTGGTTACAACAAAACATGTATAAATCTTAAAATTAGAACTTAACCTATGTAAAACTATTTATGTACATAAATATATTTTTCGCTGTAGAATTCTTATTGTTGTTTCAAACAACAATTTACAAATTCTTTAATCATTTCTTATTTATTACTATTCTTATTATAAATATATAAGATGTATTTTTCAACAATTGGATCTTATCCATTCTATAATTTTTCTCTTTTGTGAATATTTTTCTATATTTAATACTTTTAGTTGATTTGGAAGCTCATTATAAATATTTATTGCTTTCATATAGCTATTTTTATTGCTAATTCTTTTATTAGTCTTAGGTATAATGATACTTCTAATTCTAGTAATACTATCTGATGCTAAGTATTTTTCTTTTAGATCATTATAATGCAGCTTCAAAGATACAAGAGCAAAAAGTTGTACAATATTCAGAGGATTGTCGTTTGATGGAAACTTATTTTTATTTATGATTTCTATAATTTTGTTTTGCAGCTTTTGAACTTGGTCTCGACTATTTCTATATGATCCTCCCCAAGCAACAATACCATAGCTAATGATACTATGGAAAAAAGCATAATAGCTCATTCTGAGAGTTTCAGTAGGCGTGGTTTTTGAGATTTTGTAAAAAGTATATACTAGGTATTTTATCTTCCCGATTATATGTTTCATGTGATTTTTGTCAGAAGTATAACACTCCTCGCGCCTAGTTCGCAATACGTCCGCCTCATGCTCTCGCGACATGATGGCGCTGTCGCTACTCTCTGCTTCTACATCATTCGAGTTTCGTCCGAGCTAGAAGCAACATCTCCGCAACGACTCATCTTATTATTTTGTGCACTCAATAAAAACCTCATCAAAACTACAAAATGACTAACCCCCTTTACTTCTTCCGTCACAATCCACCAGCTTCTCCAACAATTTTCCCACCTTAGGTTGCAATCAAAGACAATTCCTAGATACTTAAAACTTTCTACCCTAGTTATATTTTTGTCAAGAATTTTGATGTTTACTTGAGCTGGTACACTTCCGACACTGCTCCCAAAAGTCATACAAACAGTCTTTCCTACATTTAATGACAACTTATTTAATGCTAGCCACTCCGATATCACACTTAGAAAATTGTTCATGGTAACTTGGGCTTCTATCCAATTATTACCACTGGTTATAATAGCAGTATCATCTGCATACGAAATTATAGCCTCGGGGGGGGGGGGGGGGGTCCTTCAAGAAAATATTTATGTATAGAATAAAAAGTAGAGGTCCTAAGATCGTCCCTTGTGGAACGCCTGTGTTAACCACAGAGCTATCGCTTTGAATACCGTCTATTTTGACTACTTGGTATCTGTCACTCAAGTAGCTGGAGAGCTAATTCCTACGCTTGGCCCCTAATTCCAATGCAATAAAGTTTTGCCAGTAGTATGCTATGGTCAACAGTGTCGAAAGCTTTCGCCAGGTCAAGAAAAGTTATAATCGTAGGCTTACTCTTATCAACATTATTGTATAGTGCATTAGTTATGTACTTTAGAGCATCTTTCGTACCAATCTTTCTCATGAAACCAAATTGTTGCTTCGAGATTATATCGCTCTGTTCTACAAAATCATGAATTCTATTATATATTATTCGCTCAAAAATCTTTGCAACATTGGATATGAGAGAGATAGGTCGATAATTCGTGATTTTGTGTTTCTCTCCTGATTTATAGACTGGCACTACTTCGGCCCTTTTTAAAGAATCTAGCCATATCGATTTCTTAATACACTTATTGAAAATATGGGTTAGAGGACCTGCAATGTGTTTACATAGCAGTTTCAAGGTCTTTGCATTTATCTTATCAACTCCTCCATTTTTAAATTTCAGTGCATTGATTATACTTATTATTTCTGCTGTACTTATTGGCTTTAGAAAAATAGAAATAGGATTCATGGTAGGCAGTTTAAGTTCAGTATTTACTGGTTTAACGATATTTGCATTTAGATTTCTACCTATATCACAAAAGAAAGTATTCATGTTTTGCGCTATCTGGAATTTATCAGTAATTTTTCGGTTATTTATTTTTATATAATTTATGACATAATTGCATTTTTTAACTTTCCCAATTTTCGTATTTATTATTTCCCAAAGTTTGTTTGGGTTATTTGAATTATTTTGAATAAGATTTGATTCATATTTTATTTAAGCGTCGGTAATTACTTTACCTAATATTTTTGCATAATTTTTATATTGTGTTTTTAGTTGATCGTTCTGTACATCTAGCTGTCATAAATTATATAAAAACTCTTTAGTTTCACACGACCTCACTATTGCATCAGTTATCCTGTTTTTTCTACCAGTGTGTTTTTTAGCCTTTTTCTTTCTTTTTGCCAACTCTACGCATAGCTTGATCTCGTTCAACAATTTTTCTATAGCCCGATTTGGATCATCCATCGACATAATCCCATCCCAGTGTCTAGCAATTACATAATTTGTTAATTTTCTGTAATTTAAGAAAACATATGGCTTTTTATTTACTTCCTTCAGCTTATTTATAGCAATTATGATCGGGTAATGGTATGTTATATCATGCCTAACCTTATATGTGGCTGTGTTTATGCTATGAGACTTGATGAAAATATTGTCGATACATGATCCCTTGGCTCTACCAATAGGTGGCTTTGTAATACCTACAAAACCAGGAATATATCCCTGATCAAGAAAATTGCATACAAAATCTTGACTATTGTGATCACAGTCTAGTAGGTCAATATTAAAATCACCACCTGCGCAGAGGTGGTGGTGTGATAGATGTCTGGTGCCACAGCGAGGTGTGACGTCATGCGGTAATAGGGAGAAGGCACCGCCTTCTTTCCATCTCTCCGTTCCCTCTCGCCAATTTATCTCTCTATTTATTTACTTATTATTTTTTTTACGAATGTTTCTATGAACAATGTAATATAACTTGATATTTTCTACTATGGGAATGGGTAAGAAAAGATAGCAATAAATAATACAAAATAAGTATTTTATATTTTGTAACGATAGATTATTTATTCAATATATATTTCAATATGAGATAATTATACAAATTGTGATGTACATTGGTAACTTTTTTTCTTGCTTTCGAAGATAATATTTACAAAAAGGATAGTAGTAAAATTAATAAAAGAAAACAGACATAATTAATCACCTATTTCATTTAATATATCGACAAATCTATCGAGATGATGAGATACAAGTTGATAAATTATATCAACAATATCATTACGACTGAGCGGAATTTGATCTTTTATTTCCATCGCACGGGTCTGCCCAGTTGTTGTGACACCATTTATCATCAATAAGCTTAATAATTGCTTTTACCAGAATTATCGTATAAATACCAAATTGTCTTACTGGTATATTGTCTGAATTAACACTCTTAATGTATTCTATAGTCTCTCTAGCAACACAACTTACACTACCCAAACTTAATATTCTAGACGAGCATCAATGCATTTAACAATATACTCATATAATCGTAGAAAATAAGCTTTTTTTAGAATAATAGTTGAATAATTCCGTATGCTCACTATTGTGATTGTCTTGGGTGGGCTACTATCCACAATTTCGATATCCCTGTCTCTCTGACTATGAGTGAATTTTGCTGTCCAACGTGTACTGCCAATTTATTGACCTGTCATAGAATCGCTGCTGCTGCTACTGTGGTCGCAAAGATACATGAAAAAGTCGTTGAAACACTTTGTGAATTGCAACCACAAAAGTAATTCCTTTCGAGTCATCGCCTAATAGTCGCACAGCTGGTCTGTAGTACTCGTCTTGCAAGTTGCTGTATTCCAGGCTGACAATGATTTCCGTTGTGTACGATTTGTTCAAAGTTTTCAGAGTGCTTAGGAGTTGAATTAGACGAAATTTGTTTTCCTCCTGGTAGGCCATTGTGCAAGTCTTTCACGATCACCACCGCCACCTTGGAATGACTAACTCTGACTCTTAGCACGAAGTCTAAAGGTGGGAAAATATGGTGGAGATAAGGATTGTGGTAGTAGTGACTGTGGTGGTAGTGGGAACAGCCACGTGTGAGAGAGATACGGTATCATTATCTCCTCAGGTTACAATAACGACATCTTAGAACTACAGCTTTGTATCCACCTGACAATGCAACCGCCATTTCCAATGAAATCATCGTTATCGCTTTTTTTTCTTTGTTTACAGCAGACATATCGTCTTAGCACGTCATCATTTTTTTGCAGATTTTCTGAAAAATTTTCGAGAAATTTCTTGCACTTGCACACAAAATCATATGCACAGCGTTTATATGCACAGTAGAGAGTAACTACATCTGTGAGAAGTAAACTGTTTTTAACTACTAAAATCGATGATCACTTGACGCGAGGCATCAATTTTCAAAATATTATCATACTCTGCGTACAGAATGCAATTGACCGTTTCTGTTAGTGCATTGCTAAAACGTACTTCTAGTCTAACGTTACCGTGTTTAATCAAATTCCAGTGTCTGCAGTCATTCGCCGAGAAATCGGGAGTCAAATCAAAAGCAAATAGACAGTAGACGTGGGGATAGTTCTCGCACGTCACTTAGTTACCCTCGTTGAGGAAGTTTATTCCCGTACCGGAGAGTAGTGTGTGATACGCATCCACATATAGATTTCTCTTTTCAAAGTCCGGTTGCAGTGGTTTTGAGGGCACCTGCACCCCATCAACGTACAAACATAGAAAGTTTATATTAAAATGTTCAAAATTGAAGAGATTGAGCAACCGGTTACCATTAAAAGCTTTGTTATTTACAAAACCCAAAATGATTCTCTTCGGCGGCTGACCCAATATGATATTGTCCAATGTTTCACTGTGTACACCACTTTGCATAGTGATTGCCTTGACTTTTACCCGTGTCAATGGATATTTAGCCGTTGCTCGTGAGAGCGATTGAGCATGTGCAAGCAATATACTGGGGCTGATTTTTACACGTCAAACTAGAAGATTATCCTCCTCAATGTGTACGGAAAATGAGCCCGCAGGGTCCACCAAGCAAAAGTTATCGCGTGATTTCACTAAACGCACCCTCACTTCGACGTCGTTGAGCAGTAGCTTCTCTTGATTAAATACATCTGTATGGAGTTGACCAACTAGGTCAACAGGTTTATTTGCAGCAAGTAATTTTCGCCTTTTTACGAACCCCTCGTTCAGGTTATCTCTGTTATTCATTTTTCCAGCCGTATCGTCACACCACAAGACAGTCGACAGGTGAGAGGTTTTGACGGCAGGTCCGTAATTTAGCAGCGTCTCTATATATGCTCTGTAGGCATAAGCATTGGTAGATGGTATGACGGGTTTCTGATTGAAAAGTACATCCACTTGATTGAATAGTGAATGCATAAAATTGTTGACTGATTCCACCCGGACTGTTAAAAGTCTATAAGCTGTTCGATCAGCCTCAGCCACATCTTCTTTGCTTGTACTAGATTTTATACTTACACGAAGACTAAGCATTGTATGAACCAGATCGAGATTTTCATCGCTGTTCCCGGGTACTACAAATTCTATCGCCTTCGATTGTTGTTTGGGTTGGTGGAACGTCAAACAATAGCAGCTCCGACTTTAAACATTTGCACGAATAGGTATGTAAAAAACGCCATCTTTAACTGTTAAAAATATCTCTCGTCGTTCTGCTTCTTTTTTTCCTTCTAGACGAAGGTTTTTTATTTCGAGATGTTTTCTTCTTCTTTTGTCTCTTAACCTTTCTTATTGCACTTCTCTTCTTTACACTACCACCACACCCTGACTGGCATTTCTTTCTTCCGCCAGTACCTCTTTTTCTCCTACGCGCTGTGACAGGACCAGCGAGCAACCGCAACTGAGTATGATTTCCGTAGCGTGACATTTTATATCCTGACCCCTCCATCAACTTGTCGAGTTTCTCCTTAGCTTTTTTCTTCGGAATCTCATTAGATTCTCTTTCACAATTGCAGAAAGACTCCTTCACCGGTGTCTTGTGTGATGCAACGTCGCATATGATGTTGAATCCCGTACGTACGGCCTCTTTACCCACAGCTTCAGCCCTGCGACTAATGAGTGGAAGGACGCGGCAAAATATACCAGCTAGAAAGAAGCCGATACCACAATGACCTCTTTGGTATGGAGATCCGATGTAAATGTGGCCAACTCCACCGGTGTAAGGATTCCGTCCCCTTCCCCCGCCGTACTGGTAGCCATTGCCAAATTGGTAGTTATTAAAATAATCTTCGTAGCGATTCATGACTAGTTATCGACTTTCTTGAAATGAAATGTTACAGTCACTGTCCCGTAATCGAATGGTATCGACTAGCCACATTGGTCTCTTATATCTATTTCAATTGTCTGAAATGCGTTGAATAACAGTGGTATATACTTTGGTGGGGAGAAACTTTTGATTCGAGTAGTACCATATTCGTAATTATCGGCATTCATCGATACAGCTCGTAGTAGACGCGATTGAACATCACCTGTCACATGTGGTTCACAGATGTCGCTGTAGATCATGAACATGGATGGTAGCCCATTGGTAAGTCCAGCAGGTCTATCCGACTCTATAGTGTATTGATTTCCAATAAAACAAATTCCTTGTCTCTCCTTTTCGAATCCAAGAATTTTTTTTACTTTTCCGATAAATAAAGCTCGTGACTAAACTGTGAGCAGCTACTCTTTGCGTAGACTCGGCTCATCGTTACATAACCGCCACGATCAACTGTCACCCTTCAATGACTACGGATGCATTCTAAATTATTTATTTTCTCAACTAGAGTGAGAATGTATAATTTCCCGGACGAATCAATAAATCAGTGATTGTAAAATTTTTCTCTCTCGTCTCATTCGTCTCAAGTCTTGTGGGTGGTATTCGTTATAGGGAAATTTTTCTCTCCTCTTTTTTAGATGGCACGTGTTGGAATGTCAGAGGTATTTGAACTTCAGTGAGCGCGACCAACCATGAACCTTGTAATCTGATCTGTTACGGCAACTGTGTAACATAATGCGTTGTAGTGTTTTCCGAGAAATAATTCATGCTGCTGTTGCTAGGCAAAATAATGTAAAATTGATCTTCAAAAGATGCACATTCCAAATCCTTTCGAACTATGGTCAATTTCTCAGCGTAAAAACAACCGTCTATGTCTTCACCCGACAGATCTTGCAAATGATAGACAGATGGCTGCCGTGTCAGAGAAATCCGTGCGACTTTAAATAGCTCCAGTGTCCAGCCTCTCTCGTTACCTTTGTCAAAGAGAGATCTTGCCTGACTGACGCGAACCAGCTCACCGACTTTGAATTTAGGTCTCATCACCTCATGCTCATTCTTATCGTAACGACGCTGTAAATTCTCTCGTGCTTTGGCAACGTTGTACACAGTCACAGATGCTGGTGTCATCTTTGTCACCGAGTGCTTACTGTGGTTGTACGCCGCTATTATATTCTGCAACACATCGATGTATTTCCGTGTATTTTTGTGGGTAAAATATCGTCAAATTCGCTTCTTGACAGTTCGTATCAGTCTCTCTGCAATGGCTGCTTTTGTATCCGGGCTGCATGCCACTCTGTGAACAATGTCGTTGTCGCGCAACTTGCTGTGTCTCACGACCAATGAATTCTTTACCTTTATCTGTCTGGAGGCATATTGGTTGACGCCCATTGCTTCTCGACAACACACGTGAGAAAGCCTCAGGGACGTTCTTCGAAGTATTTTCCTTGATCAACTCCAACCAACTAAATTTACTGACGACGTCGATCACCGTCAGAATGTAACTATAGCCGTCATTGTAAGTTTTGAGAGATCTTAAATCCATCAGATTGTAATTACGTCGTGCAAATCGCCGTCTAACGCGTCAAAGTATATTATACGCATCTTCACTCTCGAGCCACTCCACAACTCTTTCACGATGAAATTTTTCTTTTAGCGTGTAGTTTGAAAAAGTTTTTTAACACTGGCGTACGCTGCTAGTTGTGGAGGTGCTTAATAAATGTTCCACTACTCATTGTACACCTTTTTTCTTTTTTTAATTTTTGATCTTTATGCTCTTTAACTGTTTTCAAGGATGCTTTAACTTTGCTAATAGATTTCTTCTTTATTTTCTTGTCATTCTTGTTTTCTGCTTCAGCGCTCTTTTAATTTGTGAAAAAAATTATTCGAACGTTATCTTGATCACCATATAGCAGGCAGTCACCATTGCCAGTGTTTGCTCGTCTCTAGCTATATATATCGTCGGATAGTGCTACTTTTTTTCGCACTTGCTTGACCGGTGACTGTTTCATTTTCCGCTTGAGTGCTCGCGCTGCTACCATATCACTACTGCTTTCGTCTGCTTCGCTACTGTCAATAGCACTGCTATTTGCGCGACCACCACTCTCAGCACGACGAGGTGGTAGTGTTCTATATAGACGATTGATGCCCTCTGGTGTCAAAACCCGTCGTGGAATAACACCGCTAGCTCCACCTAGTGGCACTGTTGTATCAGACATCATATTCTTCATCTCATTACCGATGAATTCGCGCGGTATAAATGATTCACGGAGAGCGACGGCGAATAACGTATGTCCAAGTAATGGTGGACATTTTTTATTTCTCATAGTATCATTTATCAGATCAATCATGTTGGCGCGGTGTATACGCACACCATCTATTGTCACACCACCGTTTGCACCCCAAGTGATATTAACACTTACTCGCAATTTACGCAATACATGGCCAGCTTTACGTCTGTACTTTAGAGGTACACTCTCTATGACACTCGTATCGATCCGATCCTCTTCTTCAACGCGCTGTATATCATTGTAATTGTCACCAGCGCCTTCGTCGAAGTCGTTGTCATTCTTTTTCTTTATCTGTTGCTGCTCTTTATCGTTCTCCTCCTTTTTCATGACCTTAACATAGCTATCAACATCTTTGAATTGAAGAAGCGCTGTAGTACCGATCGATATTGCCTTTATTTTAATCGTTTACTTTTGCAAGTAGACTAATTCAGTATATTGCTCATTTTAGTATCCAACCTGGTCATTACGTTACCCAGTGTCTGAACTGTCTTTAGTATAGACCCAATATTTTTATCGCGCACACCACTTGCTAACACACGCTGGAGACGTTCAACGTTCTCGTGCGGTACAAGAACCATCTTTTTGGCGTGTTCCATATTATCTAGTTACAAATGATACTAGCCAACAGCGTCGATAATCATTGCTAATAATGCAGGCAAGAAACCACTATGCTGTACAATAATATTTTCTTTTTTGAAAGACTCACACAAGCTTCGGCTAGTTTTTGCAAAGTTTTTGCGTGCCTGTGTAAACGTGACTTGTGAGACTTCTCCAGTGGAACGTTACCAATTAGCACATTTAGGGCGCACTCACAAATATGACGCACCAATTTTGAATCAGCCGTCTGCAAGAGAGCCTTTCGCTGATTATTATTTAAATAGAAAAGCGCCTACAGAATGACAGCGTCCTTGCGAGTAAAGGGATGTAGCTTCTTAGGCGAACCCAACAGAGGGAGGCGATTGGTACAAGGTTCAATGTATTACCACCTTTTATCTTTTTATTGCGTGACACATAGACGTAGTGCAACTCGTCGTCCTGAAATATACAGGTGCGAAATCTGCAGTTGTCCGGTGTATTTTTCTTCAAATCCAGCAGAAGATAACCGTAGGGTCTCGAGGTGGCGTCCCAGTAGGCTTCTCGCAAGAATCGTGGATTCTCCGGACACAGCTGGCGCGATAAATGTAGTATCTGAGATCTGTCGCGCGAATTCCTGAAAATCACAACTTTACCCTGATAGAAGACGTTCTGCGTGATGAATATCACCGAGAGCGAGTTATGATGGGACGCTTTAGAGAATATATCGACTATACTACCACTGGATAACGACTCACGCATCATATCATCAATGATAACAAGTTTAGGTCTAGAATCAGCAGCCCAGTCACTAGTCTGTGGGCGCAAGGCTCTACAAATCTTCGTCGCTCGTCTCGTTCTTCTCTTTGTCCTGTGTGCACACAGCGACAAAATGAGTCGTGAGGTGTCGGTGTAAAGTTGGTTTTGGAGGTTAGGAGTTAACCTTAGATTCACCAGTACGTGAGCGCACGACCTGGAGAATCGTCGACGGAACTTTTGCTACTTCCTCAACCCTGTGAGCTCACAGTGGCAGAAGGAGGCAGCAATGTGTCGGGATATAGGTTAGGATTTTACGGTAGCACCGGGTGTCGTCCACGTGTGCTCACGTAGACGAGGCTCGGTGTAGTTCGGATGTTTTAGGTTGCCTTGCCGTTTCGTGTTTCAGTTCGTCTACTAAATCGTCACGTGGGATCACGAGACGATTTCGTCAGCGTGGGTCTATCTCTCGCTTTCCTTGTAGTAACGTGTGCGCACGATACTACCTGGAGTGGAGCTCGAGTAGAACTGCCCGTTGCGCTGCGCGGCCCGCCTTATGAAGGCGCGCGGTGCGGATGTGGATAGGTGTGTTCACTGTACGCCGCGTGCGCCACTCGCGCCGCCTGGTGCGTCGCCGCTGAGTCGCTCGCCAGCTGCCGCGCTCGTGCGGACTAGCCTTGCGAATGTTGCGCGCGCGCGCGCTCAACCTGCGTCGTGCGGATTCGCCTTTCGTTCGTCGCGCGCACACTCGCTGCGCATGCCGCGTCTATTGCGGCCGCCTTCACACGCGTTTACATGTGCGAGACTCGTGTCTCGTCACAGTGTCATCTTGTACTGCCAAATTTTATGCACAAACTTGACAACGTAGCCCAATGTGACAGCTGCTTTCACCTCCTCCGACAGCCACGTCCCCCGCAATACGCGCTCTTCCACATCCTCATGAGGACAGTCATCTTGAGTCAGTTGTTCACAACACGTTCGACATAATGGAAATATTAATTTACCGTGCATTTTTTAATCCGCACGAAATTAATCCATTTACTTGTGAAATGTCGTTGTTGATACATATCAGCTGTCAACACTTCTCTTCACCAACAAAAATTTTCTGAGTGATCCACGGGATACTTGCCATGTTTGCAAATGAACGGATACAGAGAACAAATATTCACATACTTGATCTTCTCCTGCCCCTAGCAATCAAACTCTTCGACCGTGTTTCCAGTGCAACCACCAAAAAACGCATCTCGTGGATCAAGCGGTTTTCTCTTTATATTTCTCTTATTTTCGTCAACAAATCGACGTAGTTCTCCGTTTTGTGAGATTTCGGTATTGAATTAGCATTCCCATTTTTCAATAAGTTGATAATTTGCTGTCGTTACTCTATCACTGAATGCCAATGTCTTCTCGTATCTCGCAGCTATTAATTCACCACTTGTCAAATCTATATCTCTGTTTATCGTGTAGCATCGAAGACAACCGTGCCAAAAACAACCATGAAACTTAAGTACAATACCATGGTGATGCTCATTTTCTTGCAATTCACAGTAACCATCAACTACGATGCCTTCTGTCAGTCTTTTCTCCTGGCCGCGTCCCGCATGTTTGATGAGACGGTGAAGAACTCGCTGCTCCATTCAAGCAAGTCAGTGTAAGGCAATTTCCGACTGATTGTCAGTCATTCTATAGCCACGTGGTGGCAAAATACCTATTTGATCTTTTTTTTTAAATCTCTTTCCAAACACTCTCATACAAGAAGAAGCTATTGCTGTGCATTCGACAAAAGGATCCACATTGTATTTCATAAACGTCTTACGAAAAGCTAAACAAGCTAATCTCAAAATTTTTACATCTTGTTTGCAGAATTTCACGATTTCCGATGGAAAATTAAATGTATATCCGCTTTCTGCTGGTCGCTGTACCATTTTAAAAAATGTTCTCTTTCCCTCACACTCATGAATTCTGCTGCGTATGAATGGAGAGGTGGTAGTGGATCTCGTAGGATTGATTTTCCGCCGTATTGAATAGGTGTGGAAAAACCCCTTTCTCTATAACGGGTAAACCGTATGCTTTGGGCAAACTACCTGTGAAACATGTGAGACATGTGAAAGTAATTCAAGCTGTCGATGATCTTTGCCTGTAGTACCTCCATCAGGATTATTTTTGATCCATTCATCTCTACCGATGGTACGACACGACCTGCATTGAATGTCTCCACAACATATTTGAAAATAAAATGTGCGTCAGATCCTTGTGCATTGTGTGCTATGCATATAACTTGTTGAAATTGTTCCCTTGGAGCTATTGCAAGCTCGACGAATTGTTTCACTGGTTCGTCATCAAACACATCTTCGCGAATACCACATTTTTCACACCTTATTAAAATGTCTTTAATTTCTATGCAATATGTGCAGACCTGTTGTACAACAGACAAATTTGGAACATGCACCTTTTTCTCTTTATCCCCTAGCACAGGTAGCGATTGCTGCGTTTCAAAATCGTAAAATAAAAATAGGACTAGATTTGTAGAATTCAAACTCTTGATCGGCTGTACATGGCATAGGTGTCTAATGGGTACCCGTGACTTGCACGTTGTGCAAAATGATATACCACACTCGTGTGGATCTTTCCAGTTTATTTGAATTATATCACACTACAGGGAGGTGACGACATACATTTGTAACACTTGTTGGAGCATCTATGCTCCTCAGCTTGCCAATAACTTTTATTGCACGATATACAGTAACCGGCGCTACCACCGGCTGCAACAAGATTCAATATCGGCTGATAATGATGCGCTCGCTCATAATACATTATACGTAGCACATGTAAAACTTCATTACCGTAAGTAACGCTAACAGTTCGTGTCCTGTCATAAATTGGCGGGGCACTACGTCCACATGTGGAAAAGTTGTAAACAACAATTGCTGTATTACGAGTAGCAAAATAATCTTGAAACTTACGGATTTCTTGTAGCCCGCAACCCTTGACAGTAGGGGTGTGCGAGTACTCGAAAAGTCGGGTTACTCGATCGAAAGACTCGACTCGACGAGCTCGAGTCAAGTACCGGGTCGAGTCAAGTTACTCAAATATTTCGAACTACACGAATTTTTAAAGCTACTCGAATTTTCCGAGCTACTTGAATTTTCCGAGTTACTCGAATTTTTCGGGTTACTCGAATCTTTTGAGTTACTCGAGTTTCTCGCACTACTCGAGATTATTTTTTAACCATATATTTATCAAACCACTCGAAATTTTATAATTATATTTACGCATGGCTTTAAGACAGCCTCAGTAAAGCAGGAAGCAATGAAAGTGAGAGCTCATAAGGCTTATACAAGCGAATTGCTTTTCGTTCATATATAAACTATAGAAAGAACACCTGCTTCGGCCCGACAGCAGCGAGAGCACGACTGCGAGAGGACAACCAGACCCATAGACGCACATCTGTCACAAGCTGACAACTCGGAAAACTTGAAAATCGGGTTATCCCTGCCAAACCTCTCGTAGGGAAACCCTTATCTCGACCAGCAGCACAATGCATCTGCATTCGCAAGCCAGACATTTAGTGTTCTAGAATTTTTACTAACACAATCCCCAGGGCTGGTTCAGCCACCTGAAAGACACGTTCACGACTCACAACGTCAACGAGGATGAGGCCAGATTCAAGTTCGTCATGAGATATATAACACAAGTTATCCATTTTGAGCTTTAATATAAGCTCAATACCCTAACAAGAGGACGAAAATACCAACAAATCAAGAAAATTTTGACAGAACGCTATGCTGAAACTCTTGATTGCCTATTCAAAGGCGTTGAAATCGTTTCAAGAAAACCCTCCGACCTTCTCGCCGAGATGCAAAGCTTGGCTCAGAACTCCATCCCGAGAGAAACCATCATCTCAGTATGGAAATCACGACTGCCTCCACAGATTCAGATCATGGTCTGGAATTACAAGCCGAAGGAAGAATTAATTAAGAGTGCAGACATGGCTTACGAACTCTCTCAGCAGTCTAGTCATCTGAATGCTCTGCAGTCTAGCAATCAGCCTGCTGCAGTTCCCAACAATTACTAGAAGCTGTTAGCAGCAATCAAACCACAAAACAACAGCAATCAGAACGGTCGCTCCAGAGCCAACAACAGTAAAAACAAGTCTCGTTCCAACTCAAAAAACAACCGAGACTCGACACCAGTGAGATCAAAATCAAGGTCACGCTTTTCTGACAATAAAAGTCTCTGCTTCTTCCACCGCAAATACGGTACAGAGGAAAAGAACTGCCAACTTCCCTGCACCTGTAAGCGCGCTCCTGGTCAGGACTACAGGATGAAGAACCCTAAGAATCCTACAAATCAGGGAAACTAAATAATCCTGCTGTAACGGAGACTGACAGCTGGTCACATTTAGCAGCACGTCTCCACTCGAGAGATTTAATCTCAAATGCAGTGTTCCTAATAGACACTGGGGCAGACATCTCGATAATTCCCAAACCAGCTAACTGGCAAGGCAAGACAGCCGATTTTCAACTCTGCTGTCAACGGCTCGACCATTGACATCTACGGCATCAAACGTCTCGAATTAGACGTAGGCTTGCCTTACAAGCTTGCTTGGAATCTCACAATCGCAGATGTTCATCCGACACTGCCATGGGCGCAGCCCTTGAGCAACGCACAGGCGATGCATGGCAACCGCTGGCATTCTTTTCGCATTAATTCTCACGTGCGCAAAAGAAGTATGCCACGTATGATAAAGAACTCACAGCTATCTACGACAACTGGATTAGCCGCTATGGCGCACCAACAACGATCACGTCAGATCAGGATGCTCAATTCGAGTCCAGATTGTTTTCCGAACTCCTGTCAATCCTCGGAATAAACAGGATTCGTACCGCATCATACCATCCTGCTTCCAACGGCATGGTGGAGTGCCTCCATCAAGACATCAAAACAGCTCTCATGTGCCACGAAAACAGTCAGGAATGGTTTCGCCTACTTCCAACAATCATACTGGGATTGCGCATACGCATTCGACTAGACACAGATGCTAGCCCAGCTGACTTAGTTTTCGGCAAGCCCATGAGAATCACTGGTGATTTCTCACCTTTCACCAACGAGGAACCAAACATTCGCATATTCTACAATGAATTTCGCAACTTCATGCATCAACTGAGGCCAGTTCCAGTTACGCATAAAAATGCAATCAAGTCATTCCTACACCAGAACATGAAGACCTGCACTTACGTTTGGTTACAGGAGAAACCAATAAAACCAGCATTGACGGCCGTACACAGGCCCGTACAAGGTCACCTCTCGCAACATAGAGAATCAGACCTTAGTTATCGAAGTCAAGGGTCCACAGAAGAGAGTGTCTTTGCAACGCGTAAAGCCTGCGTACATTCTGCAAGAGGATCCTGACGGCGTTAAGGATAATACTAGACCTGAACAACCAAGATTCCTCCAACAACCGATGTCAACCGCGTGCAACCAGCACCCAGTACCTCCAAAACTACACAGCTTCCATCAGATGACATTAAACCGAGACCTCCTACCCCTCCTATCGCAGATCCACCGCATCAACCGTCTTCTACTCCCCAACCTCCGGTCCCTAAACGCGTTAGATTCGTTCCGAACATTCTTAAACGGAAAAAGAACGTTTACTCAGTTCAGTTACGCAAACGCGCTTGTAAAAAACGCAACTCTTGTGTGGGGTGCAGTGCCTAATACCTTCTACTCTTTACCAACTTTGTAATTTTGCTACCTATCTAACTAATGTATCATTTATTGTAAGAGGGTTTGACCCGTTTAGTCCGACTAGCAAATTTTTTTTTCTTTTGCGTCTAATCTAGTTTTTAACTTTACTATTGTATTACGTACTATCTTTGCGTCATAGGTCCTCAGCTAGCAAATTATGGAGTCAGATGAAGCAGAACCATCAATACAAACATTGTATCATATTATATTAAAAGAAACTACTTGTACAATCATCACACTGTGATTATAGTTCTAGTACTATTGCAATACAAAGCGCAAATATTTCACATGTACGAACAACTAGCTCTAAGCAAAATGTAAACCATTGTAAACACTCTCCAGACCTGCCAACTTTCATTTATAACATTTTGTAACACTGTTAAATTTTGTAAACTCTTCTCTTGCAACTTTACTTAAGTTTCTAAATTAACAAAAAAAAAAATGCTTCTCATTTTTTTCTTTCTCGGGGAGAGTACTGTAGGTACCCCACCAACAGGTGGCGTACGTCCGACCGCAGAGAGGGGAGAGCGGCTTACGCCGCGAGCGAGCGCCGCTGGCGCAACGGCTCAGTTCCGTACATGAGATTTAAATTTAAATAATTTGAGATTTAAAATGCAAAGAAGGTAGCCTTAACATGTATATAGGGCTTTGAAAGTATTTTTATTAAAATTTTCATATCTTCGATTTCACAGAGAACCACCCATATATATTTATTTATTTTATTTATTTATTTATTAAATCAAAATAATATCTTACACAGTATACATTAACAGTACGCATACTATGAAGCCTTGTAGTGGTAAACTAAGTTACCTGTGCACAAGCTTGTTATGTAACGAAAAAAAACTTAAAACTAGTAAAGTATTTTTATTGATAATCTTAAGAATTTTTCTCTGTAAACTTTGCAATAAATCACGGTTATTTCTATAGGCACCACCCCAGGGTACTATTTCATAGCTGATTATGCTATGGAATAATGCATAGTATATATCATTCTTAAAGTTTCGGTTGATATAGTGTGTGATAATTTGTAAAACATATAGACTAGATACTTTGTTTTTTTTTTTTCATTATATATTAGATGTGTTTATCCCATTTTAGATTGAAATCTATGACAATTCCCAAGTATTTGTAATTCTCAACTCTAGCTATCTTTTTATTCTGAATTTTTACATCAATATACCTCGGTATACTGTCGCAATAGCTTCCCAATGTCATACCTTAATCCAATTGTTTAACGTGTGGGCTATGCCTTGAGCTTCCCCACACGGCCCCCCATGGGGCGCGAGGCCGAGATACGCTCGGCCAACGCGACCAATGAATGTACGTTAATATTCGATGACCTACCGATACCTGGTGACATTAAGTGGGAAGTCAGCCAGCCTCTCGGATGGGCGGCGGGATCCTATCCAATCCCTCATGACTCTGCAGGTCAATACCCGAGTTGTGCACTGCAACTCACACATCGAAAGATAAACTTTCTGCCCAGCATGCGGGCTAACCATCGCCACCACGAGTCCTTTACCCTGTCGGGACAGGATTAGCTATCCTGCGGCTCCCCGACCTCGTGGTACTGATTTTATCCTCCCCAGTAGAGAGTTCACAAACGTTTCCACCGGAGTGTACTAAGCAAGCTACCACGTTTTAAACGTCCCACTCATTTTTGGCATTGACCACCCATACATTACGCCGGAGCGTTCCAGGGCTAGAGTTCCAAGCAGCTAGTTAGAGTCCGACTAGCTTACAAGGTCCTGGGTATACTAGTTTTGATCTTCACCACCCTCAAGATGGTCCGTCGATCATTTGACTAGTTCCAGCTCGGAACATTACTGATCCTTCCCCCTTCCTTTCGTGGGGGGTATACTGAGGTTACCGAAATCTCAGGGTTCACCCATCTGCCCTGGCAGAAATGCCACCCGCCCGGGGCTCTTCCGTTCGGAAGATTCCCAATGTCCTACAAACTGTTTAATCCACGTTTAGAGATAACTTATTTACCGCCAAACATTTGTATGTCACAGTTAGAAAATCATTCATATTTTTTTGCACCTCTATCCACGTATTGTCTGTTGCTATTATTGCAGTATTATCTGCGTACGATAGAATTGATTCTAGTGGAATCTCCTTTAGAACATCATTCATATATAAAATAAATAGGAGTGGACCCAGTATCGTGCCCTGTGAAACACCCATACTTATTAGTAAACTATCACTTTCTTCACCGTCAATTTTAACAGTTTGATATCTGTCATTCAAATAGCTTCGAAGAAGATCCAACGCCTGTCCTCTAATTCCAATACAATACAGTTTATCTAATATCAACTTATGGTCGACTGTATCAAAAACTTTAGCCAAGTCGAGAAAAGTGACTATTGTTGGTATCGATTTATTTACGTTATTGTACAATATTTGCGTGAAATAGTTTAAAGCATTTTTTGAACCAATATTTTTCATAAAACCAAATTGGTGTTTGGAGATTATGTCATTATTTTGGATAAAATCATATAGCCTGTTATAGATAGAAAATTTTAGCAACATTAGATATGAGTGAGATGGGCCTATAATTGGTAATGTTATGTTTTTCCCCTGATTTATATATTCGAACTATCTCGGCCTTTTTTAGTGCATCTAGTCATATAGATTTTTCAATGCACAAATTAAAAATATGCGTTAAAGGTACCGCAATATAATTACAAATCACTTTTAAGGACTTGGTATTTATTTTGTCCACTCCACCATTTTTTATTTTCAATGTATTGATTATGTTTTTTACTTCATCCGTATTTGTAGGTTTCATAAAAATTGAATTTGCATTAATATCCGGTAGTTTAAATTCAGCATTATTGGGTTGCACGATATCATTACTCAATTTCTGGCCGATATCACAGAAAAACTTGTTCATGTTTCTAGCTATCTCAACTTTCTCTGTAACTTTATTATCTTTATATAACTCATAGTTTCATTAGATTTTTTTTGCCAAGTTTATTGTTTATGATTTCCCAAAGTTTTTTGGGTTTATTTGCGTTTCTTTCGACTAGTTTTTTATCATATCTAAATTTAGCGTCTTTAATAACTTTCTCTAAGATTTTGGAATAGTTTCTGTATTCAGCTTCAAGTTGTTCATTATTGATATCCAACTTCCATAAGTTATATAAGAATTCTTTGGTTTGGCACGATTTAATTATCGCAGTAATTATTTAATCAGTGATCCAATTTTTCCTCCCCACCTATACATGTATGTGTGTGTGTATATATATGCGGATGCAGATTTCTCGTTTTTTTCTGGCCTTGTCGCCCTTGTCGCCCTGGCAAACTGCTCGAGGGGCTTGATTTACGTCGTAGCTGTTTTGAGAAAACGCGAGAAATCTGTGGCTGCTACTCAGAAAGCGCATCTCTTGCAGTTTTCCGAATTTTCTTAAAAGCAGAAAGTCTGGCAACAATTATCGCATTAAGTCTCGCAGAAAGTTTCGGAAAAATGAGTGCATAAAGTCTTGCAAAAAAGTCTCCCGAAAAGTATCAATTTATGTTTCGCAGAAAGTCTCGCAGAAAGTCTCGCAGAAAGAATCGCAGAAAGTCTTGCAGAAAGTTTCTTAAAAGTATCGCATAATGTCTCGCAATAATGCCTTGAACGCCGATTTTCGACAGTTTCAAAGTCAGTCGTGCACGAGAACTTTGAAGCTGCTTCTCCAAATGCAATTATCTGGCAGTGCCTCGCTTATTTATCGTAAAATGAAGTTGACTTTCAACGGGCGTTGCTGAAAATTAGCTAATTATGAGAATTTTTAAGATGCTGCTCCGATAATGCTCTCATCTGGCGGTGCTTCGTATTTTATTGTAAAATTAAGTTGACTTTCGATAGGCGACATGATACGCGACTTTAAGCTTATGTGATTTTAAAAAAAATAAGTTCAGCACGTAAACTTTTTCGTCGCTGCTCCGAATGCACTTATCTCGAGGTGCATTGTTTTGTAATAGTAAAATGTACTTTTCTTCGAGTGGTGTCGCTGTACGTATCTGTACGCCGATTTGGGATACTTGGAAGGTTACTTAAGCATGTTTATTTACACCGATCCACGGCGCGGGAAAAATTAGTTTAGAGCAAGAATTTTTTTCTGTAAGATTCGTGGAATCAGCCCTGTCGAATTTTCGTTTGCTAAACACAGTTTTTCTTGCAACTTTTTAAAGTATGCAGCCAGGATGGAGAATTTGCTCTAATAGACTAGCCGGTGAAACTGAGAATGCACATGCAAATGTGCAGCCAGGGTGCGGAGAGCAGCTCCAATGGACTGGCCGGTGTTGGCGACTCGCGTATTATAATTTAATCACGTTTATTTGACGACGAGAAAATATAACCATAGTCTTTTGATTTTACGTGATTTGTCGTTATTTCGAAACCTCGCTCGTTTATGCCCGATTCTTGTCCCTTCCTGCGAATACCGCCGCCTCCGCGGGCGTTATTTATTAGTTATTATTTAACGCAGTTAAGCAGCCGAATACGCACCAGGCGGCGCGTAGACCCAGCAAATAGAAGCAGTTGAAACAGCTGCATGCAACGATAGTGTTTCGCGGGCGGAGAGGAATCCTCCGCCGCATCGAGGGAGCGCGATCCAGTTGTTGAATAATTATTCGCTGCTCGAATCCACACCCCGTTACAATATATATATATATATATATATATATATATATATATATATATATATATATATATATATATATATATATATATATTCATGCCAAGATGGCGCCGGGGCGAGGTGAAGGTACTGTGAAGAAAATTGACAAAGAAGACAGAAATAACCTTAAAGAACATGTAACACACTATCTAACAAAAGAAAAAAATATCCAAACTAAACAATTGATTGTAAAAAATCAACAAGAGATAAGCATTAGGTTCACGAATGAAGAAAGTGTGGAAGCTGCAGAAAAAATATTAAATAAGAAATTATCAAGTTTTTGTAAGATTGAAAAAGAACAGCTCCTCAAACCGAAGTTAAGAATTATTGGCATTGACAATACTATTAAAATCAGTATTAAAAACACGGAACAAGATATAAATAATAGAAACTTTGCAAATTATGATACCAAATGTAAAGTACTGCATACGAGTGAAAATAAAAATAATCAATTGACAAGTGTTTTAATTGAAGTGTCGCTTGAAATATATCAATATGTCAAAAATAACAAAGAAAGGTTGTTTACAGGTTATCAAAGTTTATGATGTGATAAATGTAAAACCGTGTTTTAACTGTGGAAGATTCGGCCGTAATGCAAGTAAATGTCTAAGATGCGCGGGAAATCATAAAACTAGTGCGTGTAATAATAATAATATTGCACGTGCCAATTGTGTTTATAGTAATAACAACTACAACACTAACTATGAAATGCAACACGTGGCTACAGATACCAACTTGTGCAATCCTGAAGACGAAAATAAAAAGAAGTATCGACATGACTGGTTACCCGTTGATGCCGTTGATGCCTACGATACCAAGATACGTAGGTAAAGTGAATAACTTTAAACCTAAGCGACTGCATTCCAGCTCATCAGTGTCATCTATCATACCATCGCCAACATTAGAGAACATCAAACGAGTCAGCGGTAGTAATGGAAAACAACGACTTTAATGAAATTATACTGCAAGAAACTAGTTTTGTAAACTTTCAGACTCTCAATAATGGTTTAAAAAATTATAATAATGTAATATTATATATGAATATAAGAAGTCTTGATGCAAACTTTGTAAATTTAGAATTATTTATTGTTACTTTGAAAGTCAAACCACTTATAATAGTATGCGCTGAATCTTGGAATCTGAAATCGTATCAGATATACCAAATAAAAGATTATAAGATATATTATAATAACAGTAGGATAAACAAAGCAGATGGGGTAATAATGTACATACAAGATAATGTTATAAATAACACAGAAATTATCGAGGAAGACAAACTAAGAATAATAAAATCCACTATTAAGGTGAACGCTACTATGAGTTTTGATATATCAGCATTATATAGATCGCATGATCTGCCCAAATCGGAATTTATACTGAACCTAAAAAACTACTTGATTAAATCTACCAAAGTAGCCAATCACATTATAGTTGGAGATTATGATATAGATCTTTTAGAGGTAATTGATTATAGTCAAGAACTCTTAAATAGTTATCTTGAAAAGGGATTCACACCTTGCTTTCAAGGAATAACTAGACCTTCAAATAATAAAAATGAAGGGACTTGCATTGATAATTTTTTTATAAAAACTAACGCTCTTGGATTCACATCTTTTAAATTAGAAAACTCCTTCAAAGATCATTATCCATTATTTATATATTTAGATAAATTATAAATTCAAAAAGAATTAAATGAAAACTATAACTACGTAAACTACTCTAAATTGAGTGAAGTTGCTAATGGTGTAAATTGGAATGAAATCACATCAATGCAGGATCCTGAAATGGCCGTAAACAACTTAATAAGCTTCATAAAATATTGTATAGAAAAAGCTACAATAAAAAAAAATCATTTAGACATAAAAATAAGAAAAAACCTAGGAAAAAATGGATTACAAAAGCTATTTTAGAGTCTTGTAAAAGAAAAGAGCACTTGTATAATATATGGAAACTTGAGCCAAATAATAGGCAACTAAAAGTTCAGTATATGTTATATCAAAAAATATTAAACAAGGTCATCAAAGATAGGAAAATTAAATACGAAAAAGAACAAGTTGAACGTAATAGAAATAATCCTATCAAGTTATGGTCAATTATAAAAGAAAAACTTGGTAAAAATAAAAATCAGGAAAATGTTATTAATGAAATATATGATGAGAATAATCAGAAAACAACGAATCCACGTAGAATAGTTAATATAATGAATACTTACTTCAGTGATGTAGGAGCTAAGCTAAGCCAAAAAATACAAACTCCAGAAAATATAATTTTGAAAGAACCGGAAAATAATTAAAAATCAATTTTTATAAGATCTACAAATTATACAGAAATTAAAAGAATCATAGCCAATATGAAAGATAAATCTGGAAGGGTAGATGGCATTAGTATGAAGACAATAAAAGTAATTACTACACATTTGTTAGAACCGTTAGTTCATATATCTAATCTGTGCATAGAAAAATCTATTTGGCCAGTAGCTCTTAAGAAAGCGGACATTGTACCAATTTACAAAGCAGAGGATAAATGTAAGGATTTCAACTATAGACCTATATCTTTGATATCAAATTTAGCAAAGATTTTTGAAAAAATAATATACGAAAGGGTGTATAACTTTTTAGTAAAAACTAAAATATTATCTACACAGCAGTTTGGTTTTGTCAGAGATAAAGGATCCACGGATGCCTTAGAATATTTAACAAGTGTGATATATAAAAAAATAGATAAAAACAAAGCAATAATTGTAACATTTTTGGATCTTGCAAAAGCCTTTGACACTGTAAATTACGAAATTTTATTAGACAAGCTAGTTTGTTATGGAATAAGGGGAAAGGCAATTGATTTATTTAAAAGCTATCTTTATGGAAGGCAAAAGTAAAAATTAAAAGTAATGTTAGCGAATATCGTGATATAATGACTGGAGTCCCACAGGGAACAAATTTAGGATCCTTATTATTTATAATATATGTTAATGATTTGTTATTAGATATGCCAAAAGAAACAATAATTTCATATGCGGAGGATACAGCCGTTATATCCTCAGATAATTCTTGGATCTCAGCTCAGAATAAAATGAATAACTATCTTGAGACAATCTCAAACTGGTTAGCAATTAATAAACTCACATTAAATATAAGTAAAACTGTATACATGGCGTTTGGTAGCTACTGTAATAGTGTGCCTGACAATTTAGAAATTAAAATAAACGAAGAAAATCTGAATAGAGTTGAATATTATAAATACTTAGGGATTATTTTTGATTATACTATGAAATGGGATAAGCATATATTATCTATAGTTAAAAAACCCAAATATTTAGTTTTTATGTTCTACAAATTAACCAAAATTATGCCAATTGAGTCTTTGTTATCAATATATTACGCCTTTTTCCATAGTTTGATAAATTATGGTATAATAGCATGGGGTGGTGCCTATCAGAACGCTCTAATTATTGCTCAAAAGCTGCAAAATAGATTTGTACCTCAAGGAAGAATTTGAAAAATGAAAGAGCAATACGAGAAAGAAATATATTCAAATACCAAAATTTAATAAAAATATAAGTAATAAATGCAGCATAGTAGCAATAAGATATTTCAATAAATTGCCAAATGATTTAAAAATGATTACTAAAAATAGGTTTATTATAAAAAAAAAATTAAAAATATGGATTCTATCCAACGTTATTTGATGAGTAAGATAAAACATATATATATATATATATATATATATATATATATATATATATAACTGTTGTACTAATTGGGACAATTACATTAGATTATAAGTTAGTTTGTAAGTAAATTTTGTTATTAGACCAGACCGACGAACAGATGCTGAGTGCATCTCTGTAGGATGCCAGTTGGTCGGATATATTATAATATATTTGATGTAACTGCATTTTCATTCTGGTAAAATAAATAAATAAAAATAAAAAAAAATATATATATATATATATGGGACGTTCCACGTCAAACGTAACAAAGCTCTGAACCAAAATTCCTTTTGTTCTAAAAATTTTTTAAAATATGGAAAATTTAGAATTTTTGATGTACTTTCAATTAGTGAGGGGCGTTTTTTAAAATTTTGTTCCCAGACGGAGCTACGCGTTACCTAACCTTAAAAAATTACTACTTTACGAAATGATCAAGCTGTCAGAAATCAGAGGGGCTCAGAAAAATTCTAAGCAACGACTATTTTCATGTATTTTAGCTGCTGAACAAGAATCCGACGGTATTTTTTACCGATACCTCAAGCGTTCGTCCCTAACCTCACAAAACACCCCCCAAAATTGCTTTTTCACGCTGTTGAGAGGTGTATCCTGTGATCGACGGGAGGAAAATTATTGACAGAGAGTATTTTTATGAATTTTGACCCTCTGAATTTGAAAACGAAGCTTATTTCTTTTGGTTTCTATTAGTTAAGTACATTTGATTAAATCGAAATGCCTTTAAAAACTAAATAATTAGATGGACGTACCTTTACTTTATACCTGTTAAAAACATTTTTGGTCGTGTATACTGATTCATGGATTCAAAGAAATAAATAGATGAAATGGATTGATTCCTTTTGGAAAAGGATGATTGAAATACCTGTCATTGTAGAAAATTTATTGATTTAATTAACTCTATTACGCCAATTCCATAAGGCGGTCATAATGACCAAAGATTACTAAACTTCATAAGTAATCAGAACAAAGCCTGCGTTGTAATTGAATTTATTCTGAAAAGCCTTAGTTGGGATATTCTAAAAATTACCAAAATAAAAAAGAAAATTAGCTGTTTAGCTATAAAATTATACTAAAAATAGTAGAGAATGATCAGTGTACAATTAATGTTGCAGTACTATATTACAGAGAAGATAATGAAACAAGGCATTGTAGTTTTATACCACTTTCTGAATGTACTACTCATGATACGGCCGCAGTTTATATTTTACAAGAAAAGATTATTTTTGAAATAAAGAAAAGATTCCCAAAAATGAATAAGATTATATACGTCACAGATGGTGCAAAGCAGCACTATAAAAATAGATATCAAACGATGAACTTGGTTAATCATGAGTCAGATTTCCAAATAATGGCGGATTGGCATTTCCATGCTACTGCTCATGGAAAGGATTCATGTGACGGAGTAGGAGCCGTGTTAAAAAGAGAAGCTACTCGTACCAGCTTGCAGGCCACAGCTACGGAAGCGATTTTAAATTCAAAACAACTTTATGGCTGGGCGAGACAAAAGTTCCAAACAATAACATTCTTTCACTATTCCAAAAAAGATTACGAAAAAACTTTAAGATCACTAAAGAAAAGATTCTCGGCTGCACCGTCTGTTACAAAAATTTCAGAAGGACATGCGTTTTTAGTTTTCCCGGCAAAAATTACTGTGATTAGATACTCTAATGCACCAAGTCCATTATCAATAGTACAATATTAATAATTGAATTTTAAATATGTTCAACAAAATAATACAAATATACAAAAATAAAAGTAATAATTAAAAAACTTAAAAAAATAAAAAAGAAAGTAATGCGGGCTTTGCAATAAAGACGGTCTCAACCCTGTAAAACACAGACAGCTTTCATAGGAATCAATAAAAAACTTACACAGTATAAACCATATTATCAGTAATCAGTTACATTATTTAAATACACTGAAGTAAAAGTAAAACAATAAAATTTAGCTTCGTGATCAAATTCAGTGGACAAAAATTCATAAAAATAGCCTTCGTCAATGATTTTCCTCTAGATGTAAATTTCTTAACCGCGTAAAAAAGACATTTTGGATGGTTTTTTGAGGTTAGGGACGAGCGCTTGAGGTATCGGTAAAAAAGACGACCGGTTTCGTATTCAGCAGCACAAAAAACATAAAAATACTCTCTGTCAATAATTTTCCTCCCGTCAATCACAGGATAAACCTCTTAACTGCTTGAAAAAGCAATTTTGGGGGGTGTTTTTTGAGGTTAGGAACGAACGCTTGAGGTATCGGTAAAAAATACCGACGGATTCTTGTTCAGCAGCTAAAATACATGAAAATAGTCGTTGCTTAGAATTTTTCTGAGCCCCTCTGATTTCTGACATCTTGATCATTTCGTAAAGTAGTAATTTTTTAAGGTTAGGGAACTCGTAGCTCCATCGGGGAACAAAATTTTAAAAAACGCCCCTCACTAATTGAAAGTACATAAAAAATGCTAAATATTCCATATTTTAAAAATTTTTTAGATCAAAAGGAATTTTGGGCAGAGCTTTGTTACGTTTGACGTAAAATGTCCAATATAAAGGGTGATTCAGAAACAATACAACATATTTATACCATTGTAATCAGCGTGAAAAACTGAGTCCAATGGAATTGGTCCGGAAAATTTTTCTTCACTTTTCACTTTCCCAGCAAGGAAAGAAAAAATCCACCCACCACCGCGCCTGGCGGAGAAGCGCGTGAGGGGAAGTGAGCGCGGCGGCAGCCGCGGCAACAAGCGAGGGAAGCCATTGCTACGAAGATTGGCGACGGCTAGGTAAGGGGGAGCGGCGGTGATTATAAACGAACGCAACTAACATTGCCGCGAAGACTTATGATCGGCTTGCGCTAAAACTTTTATTAACAAAATTTTACAATTGTAAATATCGAACGTGCATGTAACACTGTACCATTCGATATGCATGCTAATAATTTGCAGGTTATAAGTAGGCCGATGATTTAATAGCTGATATTTGAATATCGCTAATTATCTTCCGCTAACCAAGATAATATCGAACTCTGTAACACAAGTATTTCTTCGGTAAAAAAGCAAAGTTAATGTCTCAGAGCTTCCGGAAAACTGGTTTCGTGCTCAGCTGATTTTCAGACTGTCGCAAATCGGCGTACAGTCACGTACAGCTACGCCCGTCAAAAGCAGCAGATTAAACATTTTCGTGCTCTACTGATATTCAGACTATGCCTAATCGGCGAAAAGTCGCATAAAGCTATTGCCCGTTGGAAGTCAACTATATTTTATAATAAATAATCGATGCACCGCCAGACGAGTTTTTTTGGAGAAGCAGCTCAAAAGTTCTGGTGCCTTACTGATTTTCAGACTATCCGAAATTGGCGCACAGTCGCGTAGTGCTACGCCCGTCAAAGGCCAATGATATTTTACAATAAATAATCGATGCACCGCCAGAGAAGTTCTTTTCGAGAAGCAGCTCAAAAGTTCGCATGCTCTATTAATTTTCAGACTATCCGAAATCGGCGAAAAGTCGCGTAGTGCTACGCCCGTCGAAAGTCAACAATATTTTACAATAACTAATCGATACACCGCCAGAGAAGTTCTCTTGGAGAAGCAGCTTAAAAGTTCTGGTGCTCTACTGATTTTCAGACTATCCGAAATCGGCGAAAAGTCGCGTANGTCGAAAGTCAACAATATTTTACAATAAATAATCGATGCACCGTCAGAGAGGTTCTGTTGGAGAAGCAACTCAAAAGTTCTGGTGCTCTACTGATTTTCAGACTATCCGAAATCGGCGAAAAGTCGCGTAGTGCTAGGCCCGTCGAAAGTCAACAATATTTTACAATAACTAATCGATACACCGCCAGAGAAGTTCTCTTGGAGAAGCAGCTTAAAAGTTCAGGGGCTCTACTGATTTTCAGACTATCCGAAATCGGCGAAAAGTCGCGTAAAGCTATCGCGCGTCGGAAGTCAACAATATTTTACAATAAATAATCGATGCACCGTCAGAGAGGTTCTGTTGGAGAAGCAACTCAAAAGTTCTGGTGCTCTACTGATTTTCAGACTATCCGAAATCGGCCTAATGTCGCGTAGTGCTACGCCCGTCGAAGGCCAACGATATTTTACAACAAATAAAAGATTCACCGCCAGAGAAGTTCTTTTGGAGAAGCAGCTTAAAAGTTCTGGTGCTCTACTGATTTTCAGACTATCCGAAATCGGCGAAAAGTCGCGTAAAGCTATCACCCGTCGGAAGTCAACAATATTTCACAATAAATAATCGATACACCGTCAGAAAAGTTCTTTTGGAGAAGCAGCTCAAAAGTTCTGGTGCTCTACTCATTTTCAGACTATCCGAAATTGGCGGACAGTCGCGTAAAACTATCGCCCGTCGAAAGTCAACAATATTTTACAATAACTAATCGATACACCGCCAGAGATGTTCTTTTGGAGAAGCAGCTTAAAAATTCTGGGGCTCTACTGATTTTCCGACTATCCGAAATCGGCGAAAAGTCGCTTAAAGCTATCGCCCGTCCGAAGTCAGCTATATTTTACAATAAATAATCGATGCACCGCCAGAGAAGTTCTGTTGGAGAAGCAGCTCAAAAGTTCTCATGCTCTACTGATTTTGAGACTATCCGAAATTGGCGCACAGTAGCGTAGTGCTACGCCCGTCGAAGGCCAACGATATTTTACAACAAATAAAAGATTCACCGCCAGAGAAGTTCTTTTTGAGAAGCAGCTTAAAAGTTCTGGTGCTCTACTCATTTTCAGACTATCCGAAATTGGCGCACAGTCGCGTAAAACTATCGCCCGTCGAATGTCAACTATATTTTACAATAAATAATCGATACACCATCAGAGAAGTTCTGTTGGAGAAGCAGCTCAAAAGTTCTCATGCTCTACTGATTTTCAGACAATGCCTAATCGGCCAAAAGTCGAGTAGTGCTACGCCCGTCGAAGGCCAACGATATTTTACAATAAATAAACGATTCACCGCCAGAGAAGTTCTTTTGGAGAAGCAGCTTAAAAGTTCTGGTGCTCTACTGATTTTCAGACTATCCGAAATCGGCGAAAAGTCGCGTAAAGCTATCGCCCGTCGGAAGTCAACTATATTTTACAATAAATAATCGATGCACCGTCAGAGAGGTTCTGTTGGAGAAGCAACTCAAAAGTTCTGGTGCTCTACTGATTTTGAGACTATCCGAAATTGGCGCACAGCAGCGAAAAGTTCTGTTGGAGAAGCAACTCAAAAGTTCTGGTGCTCTACTGATTTTCAGACTATCCGAAATCGGCGAAAAGTCGCGTAGTGCTACGCCCGTCGAAAGTAAACAATATTTTACAATAACTAATCGATACACCGTCAGAGAGGTTCTGTTGGAGAAGCAACTCAAAAGTTCTGGTGCTCTACTGATTTTCAGACTATCCGAAATCGGCGAAAAGTCGCGTAGTGCTACGCCCATCGAAAGTCAACAATATTTTACAATAAATAATCGATACACCGTCAGAAAAGTTCTGTTGGAGAAGTAGCTCAAAAGTTCTCATGCTCTACTGATTTTGAGACTATCCGAAATCGGCGAATAGTCGAGTAGTGCTACGCCCGTCGAATGTCAACGATATTTTACAATAAATAATCGATTCGTCGCCAGAGAAGTTCTTTTGGAGAAGCAGCTCAAAAGTTCTGGTGCTCTACTGATTTTCAGACTATCCGAAATCGGCGAAAAGTCGAGTAGTGCTACGCCCGTCGAATGTCAACGATATTTTACAATAAATAATCGATTCACCGCCAGAGAAGTTCTTTTGGAGAAGCAGCTCAAAAGATCTGGTGCTCTACTGATTTTCAGACTATGAGAAATCGGCGTACAGTCGCGTAGAGTTACTACCTTCGAAAGGCAACGATATTTTACAATAAATAATCGATGCACCGCCAGAGAAGTTCTCTTGGAGAAGCAGCTCAAAAGTTCTCATGCTCTACTGATTTTCAGACTATGCCCAATCGGCGAAAAGTTGCGTAGTGCTACGCCCATCGAAAGTCAACAATATTTTACAATAACTAATCGATACACCGCCAGAGAA